>PVJS01030137.1:0-24288 GCA_004027185.1 Glis glis | reverse complement strand
ATTATGGGAAATACACACAATGGAATTCTACTCAGCAATAAAGAAGAACAAAATAACAGCATTTGCAAGAAAATGGAAAGATCTGGAGAGCATTATGTTAAGTGAGATTAGCCAATCACAAAAAATGAAGGGTCATATGTTTTCATTAATATGCGCAACTTAGGGAGTAGTGGGGACACAAAAGGGACTCCAATGACAACAGAGAACCCTCAGTGGTGCAAGGGAAGGGGTACAAGGGAAGGGGAAGGGTAAGAAAGTAGTGAATCCATGGAATTACTGTCATAAACAAGGTGTATATATGAGATTATGCCAACATCATTCTCAGTGCTACATGTGGGGGGGAGGCGGGGGGGAGGTGGGGGGGAGGGACACCAAGAGCTGTGTGCATGTATGGTAACACCAAACTGATACTCAATGTGATGTGAGACTACAATGCACCAATAAAAACATGAAAAAAAATATGTATAATTGAGATCACGCAAAAGAGTTCAAATTCAAGGAGTAAAGCATGTGTCCCCAAATTCTGCCACCTGATAGGATGCCCCAGAATTCCATGGATACTGGAATCCACCAAGGAGATTCTACTTAGTAGCTCCTGAGAGGGACCTAGGAGTCTGTGTTTTGAACAATGGTTTGGGGACAATAATTGCACATGTTGCTCAGTGTCTGATGGGTCAAGTGTGTAGAAAAAACATGGAGGTGATTTCTTGACCAAGATAGAGGTTACATCGTTATTTTCTACTTGTGATAATTTTTGAAATGCATACTGTTTATACACTGTTATTTATTAATAACAGTTTATTAAAATATACAGAGTACTTGAATAAGAAAACAACTTAAACTAGTACTATTTAAGTTTTAAATTTTAACACTTAATTCTAATAAATAGAAATATACTGTGATAGTTAATTTTATGTGTCAATTTGACTTGGCTAAGAGATGACCATACTGTCTTAGTTTATTTTGTGTTGCTAAGACAAAGTGTCTGATACTGAGTAATGTATAGAAGAAAGAGGTTAAGTTAGCTCACAATTCTGGTGGTTGGAAGGTTCAAACGGCATGGCTCTAATGTCCTGGTGAGGGCTCCTGAGTTTCATTATAGCATGACAGAGAAGCAGAAAGAGAACCAGCCATGTGCAGAAAGGGTGAGTGTATAAGAGCTGACAGTCAGGCAAGACAACTGAACTTGCTTCCTAATGAATGACCCACTCCCTCCAGACAGCATCAATCAGGGACCTAATGACCTTCCAGTAGGTCCCTTCTCTCAGAAGTTCTACCACCTTAACACTGTTACACTGGGGACAATCTTCCAGCACTTGAACCTTTAGGGGACAAACTACACTCAAGTCATAGCACAAAATGATCATGGAGAATAGAGTAATAAGATTTCCCAGCTGGCACAGAGACTGGATCTATCTTAAATACACTTCAGGTATCAATCCTGGGCTGACCCAAAGAGATGCCTCACAAACACCTGTTGAATCAAGCCAGAGCTTGGGAGAGAGGGGCAGGAGCCTTGATCCATATTCTTAGGAATCAGAAATAGAAGGTAATGTCATAAGAATGGGTGAGCTGGCTGAGGGAGAAAGCAGCTATGGAGACAGCATCATTCCGGGTTTGAAAACTCCAGTGTGTTCAAGACCCCCATGTGAATGCAGAGCAGCTGGGAGCTAACAGGGATTTAAAGCATCAGCCTAGCCTCAGAGAATCTTTGCTTCCTACTAAATTAGGCCACTTAGCAATGTCAGGACAGAGAAAATGGTCCTGGTAAGTGGGGTGTGAGTGTTAAAAGGCACCTGAATGGGAGGTGGGGATGTGACAGAGCAGACTGAAGTAATTTCTCAATTCTTTCTGGGACCAGTCTTGCTCTTAAGGATACCGAACGCCAAGTGATCTAATCAGAACTTCTATGATAACCACTAGCCTTGTTTCTTCTAATCAATATTCAGCTTTGCTTAGAATATCAATGATATTTCTAAGAAGGAATAACTTCTTTATCTATTCAAAATGTATAGAGAATTTGAGATGCTTGCATTTTGGAAGATAGACATTGGTCTGGCCTTGCTTACTGCTTGAAAATAAGATCAGTTACCACTTGATGGATGTTTCCTGTGGTGCCCCTTCCAGTGCCCTGGTACAGGTCTCCACAACTCTTTTGCAACCCTGTCACAGGAGAATGGCGGTGACGCTCATTTCCAGGGCCCAGGCTCTGGATGATGGTCTCAGGTTGCACAGCTGTTGGTGGTGGAGTTAGGACTGATCTGTATGATTCCAAAGTCCCTATTATTTTTTCTCAAGGGTGTAGGCATTTTAAATTTTGAAATAGCTAAAATGAGAGACTAGAATACATTTCTAATACTTCTTGGGGGTTACAGTATTGGAGATTGAACCCAGGGGCATTCTACCTCTAAACTATACCCCCAACCCTATTTTATTTTTTTTATTTTGAAACAGGGTCTCATTAAGTTGCTGAGGGTCTGGCTAAGTTGCTGAGGCTGCTCTTCAACCTGCGATCCTCCTGTCTCAGCCTCCCAAGTACTGGGATTAGTCACTGTGGAAGTAATTTATAAGAAAACACTGCTCTAGAGATTATCTAGCAAGGGAGAAAGGCAACACCTCTGAGTAGACTGTGGATGATAATAAGTCTGTGGTTATTATTCTTGTTTATTTGTATGTGTTTAGTAAGAGGAAAATATTTGTTCAATGCTCTAAACAGTTACAGCTTAAGCCCAGAAAACAAAATATATCAGGCCCAAGAGGTAATACCCGAGGGAGTGCCTAAACATCAGAGGTGCAGGCCTATTTATTTATTTATTCATTTATTTGGGGGGCTGCACTGTGGGAACCTTCAGTCCTGATTCTTCTGAGTCCCAGAATCATAATCTTCAGGAAGAGATTCCAACCACGCCTCTCATCCTAATCCCTAATCTTAGCTCAGGAAACCAATAAGGTACAAATGTACGTGCCAGGATGTTTTCCTAACCCTGGGCAAGGACTCAAACACGACAGTGTTGTTCATAAGAAGGGACACTAACCCCTCACGTCCTCTGTCTGGCTTAACACATCTGACGAGGTGTCAATATAGCCCCAGGTTGGGCTCATTCTCATCAAGAACTGAATATGTTCATCATTTTAATATCACAATGGAATTCTTTATCCATGGATCAGAAAGAGAAGCAAAGTACTCAGATGAGTGAAGGAGCTAGGAAGCATATTATAAATATATAATGCATATAAGCATATTATAAGCATATAAAGGGAAGAAAAATATTTGAAGCAGTCACATCAACAAAGGTCCTTTGCCCTCAGGTAACATTTCTCAAGCAGGAAAAAAAATGTTTAATTCCTATGTCTCCCAGAATTCCAAAAATAATATTTAAAATCATCCTAGCAATGAAAGAAGTTACAATAAGTCTCACTCCTGAGTCTATATACACCATAAAATACACTGTATTTGAGGCCCTTGGAAAAGAATAGAATCTAAATCCATACTTTAATCTCTGTCACACCTTTAAAAGAGGTGATCAAAATAATGAGCCACTGGCATCTAACTGTTAGCACAATGTGCTAAAAGTGTACTCTGAAGAGTTGAGAGGAAAAGATGGCTTATAGCGCTATACCTTTCTCTTAATCCATATCATATGTATTTTTAAAATACACTTGAATTTTAATTTTTTTATTTATTTCTATTTTGTCTAGGTTTTGTTTCATGAGTCATTTCAGTTTTGCAATTTTATGACACTCTTCTTCATAAAACCAGGTGGTTGATTGTTGCAGAATTGTTTTGAAAATGCAACTGAAATTTTTAAGTTTAAAACCTCAAATCTACAAAATTCAATGAATTTTTTGTAACTCGGAGGATGTGGCCTTATATGATATTCAACCTTCAGCTTCCTGGCACTAGAGAAGTATTTTTGTAGTGTGGTCCTATATACTATTATATACACATGCATCTTCTACTTCTATTATATAGTGTATATACATATATAAACATACATGTATAAATATGCACATATATATTTATATTCCAACTAATCTTATCTATAATTCAGATTTTTCTTTCCGGAAAATCTCTTTAATAATGCCTTACAAATAAAATCTGATAAGAGATTAAACAGTGACAGAAGTAGTAAAAAGAAATTATCAAAAATAATTTCTTCCCATTTGCATTTCTCACCTATAAATTTGATATCTACCTGTGTATGAACAAAAATTTTAGTTTTGGCTGAGTGATTATCTACCTGGTATTGAATCAAAATTGCATGTTTGGAAAGGCAAGAGACATTACAAATCATGTGTAAGAACAATTATAATACAATAAAACAATGTGTATATGGGCAACCAGCTAACATTTTGACCAAGATGTTGCTTGATAGATTTTTTTCAAAAACATTGATAGTATTTTAACCAAGATCTCAATGAATAAAGAAGTCAACAGCTAATTGGTAGGAAAAGAAATAGTGGAAGCAAAGTAAACACAAACTGCTAATTTTTAATCACTAGGAGTCAAATGTGAAACAGAGACAGAAATAGACATGTGATTTAAACATACAGATGTTACAGTCATAAAATAGATAGAAAATTTCCAGAGGGCTTGGTTCATCTTTGTATGTGAGTGATAATTTTTAGTAGAATCTCAAATACTATTGAGACTTTGATAAAGAGAAACATAATAATAATAATAATAATAATAAAATAATGATAATAATGGCTTTTCATTTTCACCTTGTGGTGATAAAAAAAACCCCTAAGTGCCTTCTCTCCATCACTTTAGCTAATGAACCAGTCCTGGAATGTTGGAGGGAGGACACAGCACGGCATATTAAGGAAATGTAGATGGAGCCGATGTTTCATCAGATGTGCCAAAAATATCTCCATGCTAGGAATTCCTATTTTGTCAAACACCACGGGGCCAGTTTCGCATCCTATGAACACAGGCGGGCTCTGTGGGAAACAGCCTCTGCCTTTATATTTAAAACCTGTATTGTGCCTTATCTGGAAATCTGAACAAAAAGTGCCACTAAATTAAGAGGTACATGGGCATCTTCTCTCCTTGAAATAGAGACAATAGCTGTAACAAACACGGGCTAGTATATTTTGAAGAAAGCCAAAGAGTCACACCGGAAAAGTTTATTTATATTCTCCTGGAGGAAAGAGGAAATCATTTCAAAACTTAAATATCTTGCAGGAGACACAAGTCATACATTTTACCACAGATGATCACAGTTGATTTACAGAGTGAGGATTATTAAATTGAAAGGAAACCTGAGCTGCATTTGATAAAATAAGATAGAATTCTGTAAGGCAGGAAAGTGCCTGTCTTATCATTTCAAAATTATAAGAAAGGGTCGTCAAGCTGCAGACTATAAAATTAAGCAAAGACATTTTGCATAGGAGAAGAGCATTCCTTACACGTAACCCCAAAGCAGATATGTCATCACTTCCAGATTTATCATGATGAAATTAGATACACAGATTTTCCTCCCACTAGTAACATTTGCAGCCGGTGTAAATGGACTTTCTGAACATCTTTTTCAACTTCTGCTATAACAGTGTCCCCTTCTCAAAGTATAGCATAAAACACAGGAAAACACATTCTTATTTGTTTGAAAGAATTTTAATTCTGAAACACATTTTATAGTAATATTCTAACATATTTACTAGATTTGGTTCCCCGGTTGAAAAAGGAATCTGTTATTCATTATTATTTAATGAGCCTTTCAGAAAATAGAAATACACGTATTCTTTAGTGTGGGTCAGTATTTCTTTTAAATACTGGAAAGCGAAGAACAGTAACTTAATTTTATCAAATGCCGTTATAGTCTAGGCTCTTTTCTAAATACTCTTCATCATTTAGTCATCGAAGCATTACATAAACTGGACAAAGTAGGTATCTTGAGTATTACCACTCAACAGGTAAGGAAACTGAGACATCCTCTCTAAGATGACACAGAATTATGTGATACAGTCAGACTCCAAAACTGGATAGTTTGACTCAAACATCTATGCTCTTGATAACTATGCTGGTCTGCCTATGACCTTTAAAAAGATCACTCCTTACTTTTCTACTTTGCTGATGAGATCATATATTTGCTATAAAGCAGTGGTTGTTAATTTGTTTTTCAAAATGTTTCAGTGGAGTACATATTTTTGTTACTCTTATTTTATGACTGGAGTTTATTTTTAATTGGACATTATAAAAAAGTATCATTTCTATTTTTCTGTGGTACTGGGTATTGAGCCTAGAGGCATTATACCTCTGAGCTATACCACCAGCCCCCCCTTTTAAAAATTTTTTGTTTTGAAATAGAGTCTCACTATGTTGCTGAGACTTACTACTTGCTGGGGCTGTCCTTGAACCTGAGATCCTCCGATCTCAGCCTCCCAAGAACTGGGATAACAGGTGTGTTCCACCACATCCAGCTAAAATTGTCATTTTTTAAGCCCCCAAAATAAAGTCATGGAGTGACCTATTGTGAACACAAATTACATTATTTCCAATTTTTTGGTCATACAGTTATCTTACTTTTATAATAGAATTTTTGAAGGTTCTAAGCTCAGAATTTTGTGCAGAAGAATGAGAAAGAAAACCCAGACCTTATCATTGCCATCTACCATAAATTTGCTTCTTTCTTTTCACAGCACTCACTTCTGTGAAGATCTGAGTTTTTAAACTATTTTTTATTGATTCTAAGTGATCCACAAAGGGGACCCATGCATTTTTCCTACTCCCTGAGTAGATTAAAATCTTCAGGGTGGGGACAAGCAGGGAAAAAAATCCCTTTTGTGGAACCTTGCTCCAGGCTTGCCAATGAGGAGTGGAAAAGCAGCTTTTACAGCTAAAGCTGGTAAGTGACTGTGTTTTCTCCAAAAATGGAAGTACTTTCCATCAACAATAACAATGGGCAAGTATCTAGCTGGACCACCATGAAAGATGGGTATGGGGTAAAGTTGGATTACTTCCTTTAACAACTTAACTGTAGAGAAGACTTTAGTAGCATGCTGGGAGCTTTCTAATCATTAAGTTATGCATAATGTAGTCATGTAAGTCATAGCATAATCTAATAAAAATTACACATTCTTATTTTTCCCTTCTGCTGCAATGTCAAAGAGATGAGGGAAGAGGGAGAATATGTTTGTGCTCTACTAATATAAATGTAAGAAAGTCTTGCAAATACTTCTCATTTCCAATAGCTAGACTATTACCTAGTTTTTCTGGTATTTTTTGCTATTTAAATTTAGCAGGGAATAGCCTAGCAAGTATATAAATAGATAATGGCCTTTCAGGCAAAATAGGTGTGCCTCTTAGAGGTTTTTTTTCCTCCCAAGCTAATCTACTATTATTTAGCAACTGCAAAACAAAGGTTCCTGTATGTATCCCATTTGATAGACCTGAAAAGTCAATGCCACCATTCCCTCTTCCACGCCTCCTGTCCCACACTATTGATGCCAGTTTTGATATCATGCCTTAAGGGAGAATAAATGGAGAGATCCTCAAATGTACCTGTTTTGTCACAGCCGTGTGCACCCATTGTTATAATGTGCTGCCCATGTTCTCCTGAGTCTCCTTAGAGTACTGGGGAGTTTGTTCCATGTAGCCCTAACAGAAGAGACCACTGTCCACTGTGGCCTTGAACAGACCCAATCTACAGCTGCTGGTAGAGCATCCGCATTCACGTCTAGGGGATGGACT
The DNA here is from genome assembly GCA_004027185.1 of Glis glis. Taxonomy (NCBI): domain Eukaryota; kingdom Metazoa; phylum Chordata; class Mammalia; order Rodentia; family Gliridae; genus Glis; species Glis glis. The sequence continues at coordinate 16,595 of PVJS01030137.1, read as the reverse complement.
GGCATGCACTTGGCCTTCATCTCCACCTTGCCCTGTCTCGGCAGGGCTGCAGTAGGTGAGGGGAGGTGTGCTCATTCCACTCTCATGGACACCTATGTCTATGGAGTATCATTGGGGTGTGCTGGCTTTCAGAAATTCCAATATGTAGCACAGTCACTTCTGTTTCCAAGAGGAGGAGACTCTGCATTAACCTAGCAGGAGGATGAAGAGGGGTGGGACTTACGGGGGACAGCACACTTATGGTAGCTTCTGTGGGGCATCTAGAGTCGAACCATCGAAATGGAAAAAGACAAGCAAATCTTATAGTAGGAGTATATGAGTCTTACTTGGGGATGTTTATATGTGTTTGAAAGATTTCTGACTCTTAAGTTTACTTTTCCAAAGCTGTCATTCTTCCCAAGGCTCTAAACTAACACAATATTTCTGCATTTCTCCCCCCACTGAAGTTCCAAGGAAGAGTGAGTCATCTCTCTCCCACTCCTCAAAGCTCGGTTTGCATTCCAACCCCACTGGTAACATTCGTTCCACACTTAGCAGGCCTGCAATCCCAGTATTTGTGAGGCTGAGACAGGAGGATTCCAGGTTCAAAGCCGGCCTTGGCAATTTAGTGAGACCCTATTTCAAACTAAAAATAAAAAGGACTAGGAGTGTAGCCCAGAGGTGAAATGCCCCTGGGTTCAATCTCCAGTACCAAAAAAAAAAAAAAAAAAAAAATCAAATTGCTGAGTTCCATATAAAGGATCCTTGATTGACAGGAAGATTCAGAGGTACTGTGGGCTGAGAAGCCACCTTTCCCCCTGCTAGATGGCAGCAACCCATCCCCAGGACTCGTGTGCCACCACAAGCCACTCTGGAAGACCTCTGAGGAGACAGATTACTTCTGCAGATCCATCACTACAATGCCTCTCACTGACAGATGGAGGTGGGTGGTTAGACTCAAGACAGAGAGGTCATGTGAGGTAAGGTGAGGCAGAAGCAGAAACACCCAGACCTGGAGAGCCATGCACGTCCAATACCAGAGAGTGGAGAGAATCATGTTCATTTTTAAAATAATACCGTATCTTCAAGAAGAGTTTGTTTTGACAACCTTTCACCACCCTAGCTTTCAACTGGAAATAAAGTAAGCAGACAGGCAGAGCTCCTTCTTGTTTCTGCTTGGTCCCACTGCAGCCTCTGCTTCCTCTCACTTTCCCTACACTCTTTAGAGCCTCAGGTGCCTGAATGAGCACCGTGAATTAGAAAACTTTATTTTCTTTTTTTAAATATACTTTTATTGGTGCATTATAGTGGCACACGCTTGTAATCCCAGTACTTGGGAGGCTGAGACAGGAAGATCACAGGTTTGCTGCCAGCCTCAGCTGCTTAGTGAGGCCCTCTGCAACTTAGTGAGACCCTATTTCAAAATAAAGACTAAAAGTAGGGTTGGGGGTGTAGTTCAGAGGTAGAATGCCTCAGGGTTCAATCCCCAGTACTGCAAAAAAAATGTTTGAAAACTCCATTTTCAAAATGTTTTAATTGGAGTAAACAGCACTCATAAAATATGTGTTCCAATACTGGGAAGTTCCATATTTGGGGGGGGGTACTGGGAATTGAACCAAGGGGCATTCTACCTCCAAGCTATATCCCCCGCCTTTGTTTTTTTTTTTTTTTTGAAACAGGGTCTCTGTAAGTTGCTGAGGGTCTAGCTAAGTTGCTGAGGCTGGCCTCAAACCTGCCATCCTCTGTCTCAACCCCCCAAGTACTGGGATTACAGACATGCGCCACTATGCCTGGCTTGGAAAGTTTCCCTCTTAAATTGCTAAAGCAGATGCAGCCTCTTGTTGGAAGTTTTCTGTAGAACTTTATTCACTGGGCAAGATATGTCATATCCTCTTGTGTAATACTGCCTCCCCCCCCCCAGTTTTAAGTCCTTTTTCCAAAAGTCTGTTTATCCATGTCACGGCTTTTATTGTTGTCCCTAGGGTATATATCACAGCAGCAGCAGTAGCATTAGCAAAAGGACTAAATCCTGGTTTGTTCCTGGAATTCCACATGAAGTCGGGCATGGTGGCACACGCCTGTAGTCCCAGTACTTAGGAGACTCAGACAGGAGGATCACTGGAAAGCACAACAGCTTTCTTGCTATTGCTGTTTTGAGGTCATACAAAATTGCACCTCTCTGAAGTGTCCCCAGGGGTCCCTTTTTCTCCACCCTCCCGTAGTCAAATTTAAACTCTATCATCTCAGCCTCTATGACTTTTGTTTTAAGTCCTCTAATAGCATTTTAATGTTGCAACATATTCATTTTATTCTATATGTATTTATTCATACATGCTGTACTCTGAGCCGAGCAGTTAGGCATAGAATGAATGTGAACCAGACAGGTAAATGTTCACATACTCCCTATGTTTTCTTGGACCTAATGGGGGAATCAGATAATTAAGGGACATTACAACACAGTAAGAAAGGTAATATAATAGAATAAGGACAAGCAGCCTTAGGGATGACCTTGAGGAGGAAGAAAAACTCCTTTGATGATATGAAGGAGGTGAGGATACTGTCAGACAAAGAGGTCAAGATGTGGAAACTGACATGAGTGCGAGGTGGAAGGAGGAACCATTTTAGATAAGGGGAACAATGTGTTCAAAGTTAGAAAAGTAGCGCATAGAGAATATATAAATCAGGACAGCAGCTCAGTCTGGCAGGAGATAGAATTTGAGATAGAACTGCTAGGAGAAATGAGACTGGAAAGGAGAGGAAGAGTGTCACAAAGATGTTAAACTGTCTTGAGTTTACAGATTTTCCTTGGGGCAATGTGGAATTTTAGGCAGAGAGAGATGGGACTTGAGTTAGATTTTAGAAAGATCGTTTTGTCTGAAATAGTGCAAAGGGAATATTCTGCAGTCAGAGAGACCTATTTGAAAGGCTGCTGGAGTTGTTTAGGCCATTTTAGGTGGCCCAATCAAGGATGTGGGAGTATGAAAAGAGAGAGAAAGGGATGCTTCCCAAAGGTATTTAGGCGATAGCATCTTTAGGAACCTGTGATCAACTCTATGTTGGGTAAGTGAGTCAGTCATTGAATATCATTACCTAAATAAAGGAGGAGATGCAGTTGGGAAGGAGATAAAATCAATGAGTTCATATTAGACATGTCAGGTTTAGGTGTGAAATATCCAGTTGGAGATATTCAGTGGAATAATATGGATATGCATGCCTAGAGTTCAAAGGAATGATCTAGGGTAGATTTATAACTTGGGAGTCAATACCAGAAATAAAACTAAACCACAGGAAAGTTTAAGATTGTTTAAGGAAAATCTATAGAGAAAGAAAACTAAGGAGGCCCACGAAAGACCAACCTAAAACTCAGTATCTCCCACACATTTATTCATGACATAGTTTTGAATGGAATTGTTATGTTATTTGCTGGGGGAGGAAAGCAATACATTCAATATAAGAAACCGAGAGCCTAAATGACTACGCTGCTGGTATGTGTGAAAACAAAGCCCAGTTCTGAGTCCTTGCTCAAAACTCCTTCCACTATCTACATATATCTCTGGATTAGATTAGACATACTTATCAGAACTAACAGAAGCTCAAAACCCTCAATCCCTTGTAATTTTGTTTTCTTACCTTAGTCGTTTTTAGTTTACTTGGATGTCTTGACTTTGACAAAGTCAACAAGCACCCTAACTCCCCTTAGACAATGTATGTGATATGGACACACATCCTAAATCAAGCTGTATCTTATTTCTAACAGTCGACTTTAAAAAAAAATTCAATGGTAGCCTTAGTACAAATAAACAGAACAGAAGTTTGTTTATGGTCCTTCTGGATAACAAAAGAATTCATCCTTCCTACAGCAGCCTTGTAAATAAATAATGGGGCTGGTTTGGTCTCAGTTCTTATCCCAGCACTTTCAGATAAATTCTGCCTTCTGTGGCCCCAGCCTGGAGAAAGGACATCAGTGGTTTTAATATGTTTATGGCTCCTAGTCCTTGTAAATCCCTCAAACCAAGGCCACATGGACCACACAGCATTCCTAGTCTGTACTTCTTACTTGAGTTTAATGTGGCACCAACTTGGGGTGGCATTGATTCTGTGAGAAGTTGTATAGTTTTTATTTGCTACAACTAGAAATTTAAACACAATAAGGTGAGTTTTCTTTCACACTATCCTTCATTCTGATCAAATGTCCCAGTTTGTTTTCATTGTCTCTTTTTGAAATGGTCTTACTATTTCTACTGTGATTTCTCAATATCACTTCTGTGATTCTTCTGATAATTAGAATTACCACCTGATTTATCACAAAGGTGACACTGCCGTGCAGCTAAAAAGGTAACCTTTTTATACAAGTTATTTGGGATCAGTCCAATATCAACATGGAAAATGGTGAATCATGGCTCATCCTTAGACAATACAAAACAATCAGTTTGGGATGTTTAGGAGATCTCAATGTAAAAGTAAAATAATAAAATCAGTTAAAAACATTAAAAAAACTCCTCATGATCTTCAGCCAAGCAAAGATCACTTAAATAATGCGAGAAATGCACTAGCCCTGGAGAAAAGTTTGCAAATTAACCTCTGCTAAAATTAAGAATTCATATTAATCAAAACATGATTAAGGACTGAAAGGCAATACATAGACTGGTAGATGATATTGTTAGACATATACTCAAAAAGAATATTTGATTTCTAGGATGCTTGAGAACTCCCACAAATCAATAAGAAAATGGCAGCCAATGAAACTTAAAAGATGGTCAAAAGTCTTGAACACGCATTTCACAAATGAGGATATTTAAGTGACCAATAAACATGTGAAAGGTAGTAAATTCAATAATCATCAGGGAAATGCCAGTTAAATCATAGTGATATACTATTTACATACCTACCAAAATGGCTAACATGAAAAAGACAATACCATATTTACCAAGATAATGAAGCAACTGGAAGCCTCATCTACCACAATTGGAAATGCACATCAGTTCAATAAATTTGGAACTGTCAGTGTCTAGTAAAGCTGAATGTACCCATATCTAATGACCTAGCATTTATTCCTAAGTACTCAATCCACATAAATGCTATTGCATATTGAATTGTGCACCCCCCCAAATTCACACATTGAACTCTTAGTGCCCAATGTGACTGCATTTACTTGAAGATACAGTAAAGATACTTCATTTAAGATTAAATGAATAAGGATGGGGCTCTAATTCAATAGGAGAGGTGTCGTTATAAGAGGACGGAGCATACAGGAGGATGCATACAGATGAAGAGCTGTGTGAGAACCCACTGAGAAGGAAGCCACTTACCTGCAAGCTAAGGAGAGAGGCCTTGGGAGAAACCAAACCTGCTGACTCCTTAAGCTGGACTTCCATCCTCCAGAACTCTGGGATAATTAATTTCTGTTTTTTTAAGCTACCCAGTCTTTGCTATTTTGTTATGACTATCCTGGCAGACTAATATGTATGCATTCAGATGATTGCAAATAAAAACCAAAACCCATGTGCATGGATGTTTCTAGCAACACTACTGAGAATAACCAAAACTGGGAAACAACCCAGATCCCCATCAAATGTAGATTGTATAAACTGTGGTAATTTATAGAATAGATTTAATTTGGGAATGAGAACCATCAGATTGTGGCTAGACACAACAACATAAATGAATCACACAAACATAATGTTGAGCAAAAGAAACCAAGTACAAAAGAGTATACACTGAATGATTCTACTCGTATAAAATGACGAAGCAAGCAAAGTCAACCTGTGGTGGTGGAAATCTGGAGAATGGGGGCCAGTGACAAGAAGAGAGTGGACAGGAGCTTTCTGAGATGCTGCTAGTATTCTGACTCTTAATTTCATTGAGTGTGGGTTGCATGCCTGTCTCTTTTGTGAAAAGTCATTGAACTGTACCATCGGTTATATAGTTTTTGCATGTATACCTCAATAACAAGTAAGTAGATCTGGGATTCAAATCCAGGCTTCAAAACCTCTTGATTTTACAAATGGACTTATATCCTGATCATATCGGAAGGTCTTAGATACCTGTGTACACTCTTCTTTGGTAATTGATACCAACAACTCATGTCATTAAAGAGCTAAAATTGCTATACCTAAGTAGATCCCCATAATAAGGCTGTCTTCACTAAGGTTCCCTCCCGTTTTTCCCATATCATTTTTGTCTTCACCAGTTCAGACAGTGTCTTCCGTGTTTACTGTTTTCTCCCAGGAAGCTCAAATGCAGGCGGTGTTTTGCCACTGCATACTTCCACGGACTTCAGTTTCCCATGCTGAGTCACCCTGGGAATGTCACAAAGCTCGTGGTTCTGAAAGTTCTCTGAAACTATTTAAACTCCAGCCCCTCAAGCACACACCCAGATTCTAACATACAGCAGGCCGTAGGACATGACTTTTCTCTTCTGACTTTTAGCTTGTGACTTTCCATTTAAATGTCCCAAGTATTTATTCTTTCACCTCTTAATTTTCATTTTAATCTAACCAATCTTTTTTCCCATGATAAAGTCATCTGAGATGTGTTCTCAAGTGTGGCACAAACCAAAGGAAAAGCCATCATGTCATAACTTGAAATTTTAAATAAACGATTAATAAGTAATAAACCCCCAATATGTTTAAGTCAAAGTCTCTAATTTATTTTCATTTATAATCAACAGTTCCCATTGGCATTTTTTTACTTTTATTGGTGCATTGTAATTATACATCATTAAGTAATACATTCATACACGCATATATCACTTGGTATAACCAGCTTCTAAATGTAATTATTTTATTGTGAAAATAATAACCTCATTTCATTTTGAAGGACATATAATTAAAGAAAAATAATCAAAACTCTTGGTAAGTAAAAACAATATATATTTGTCATTTTTTTTCTTATCTATTATATCACCCTACTTTACCAATTCTTAGTTTGAAAGAAACATTTCAAACCTCGGAATTTGCTCTGTTTGCTTCTTTGCTACCTTCTTACTGGACTTTTGTTGGCATTTCTCTGCCACATCTCAGGGAAGATATTCATTTCCACACATCCTCTCTCAGCACCTGCACATCCAGGTTTCTGTTCCTCTCTCCAAAAGCTTCTAGAAGTCACCTTGTTCCTACTGATTTAAAAAAAAAGCGATCTCTCTCTCTCTCTCTCTCTCTCTCTCTCTTCCATTTGACTTTTGGGAAAGCAATTGCTCAAGAAATTTAAAAAACCCAAATATATGCTATTTTCCAAATTTCATTAAAATTATGAAAGACATGCCTGTTACTTTTGTCTTAGAATGCATGGAACAAATAGATTTTCATGTGGGAAAAGTAAAAGCATTGTAATGTTTCAAGAAAAAAAATTAAATTGGAGCTGAACCAGGCATTGTTCAAGCCTTAGATGATCCTCCTAGTCATGATCATCAGGGCCTGCAGTCTACTGATCTAGCCCAATCTAAAGTGAATTCTAATTTACAGTTCTGAAATTTAGCTTCTTAAACTACCCTACCATTCCTTATCTCATTTCTTATGACTCATTTTTTATGACATCCTGAATGAACTTACCAAATATGCTTCCCCTTTTCAGCAAATACTCATTTTCCCTTAATGAATCACCAAATATTTATAAAGAGCCTACCATGTACTAGGCATTTTTTAAGATGTTAGGGCTACATATTTGAACAGAATAGTTAAGACAGAGCCACACTAATAAACACATAACACAATTTCAGAAGGCGACTTTGCTACCAACAATAAATTCTCTAAAAAGGAAATACACAAAAAAAATTATCACTTACAATAGCACACACAAAAGTGAATAAAATACTTAGGAATAAATCTAAACAAGGAGGTGAAAGATTTATACACTGAAAGTTATAAAACACTGGTGGAAGAAATTAAAGCAGACACAAATAAACAGAAAGACATCCTGTGTTCAAAAATTGAAAGGATTAGTATTGTCATTGTTAAGACCCAGAGTAATCTACAAATTAAATGTAATCCCTGTCAAAATCCCAATGACATTTTTTTCTTAAGAACTAGAAAAACAATGGTAAAATTCATATGGAACCACAAGAAATTCCAAATAGACTAAGTAATCTTGAGCAAGAACAAAGGTGCAGGTATTGTATTTCCTTATTTCAATATATATTACAAGGGCACTATTGTCAAAACAGCATGCTACTGGTGTAAAAACAGATAAACCAATAGAACATAATAAAGAGCCCAGAAATAAACCCCACATAGAAAGTCAACTGATCTTCCCCTAGGGTGCCAGAGTTACACAGTAAGGAAAAGATAATCTCTTCAATGAATGGTGTTGGGAAAACTGGATACTGTCAGGCAAAGAATGAAAATGGACCCTTCTCTTTCACCATTTGCAAAAATTGACTCAAAATGAATATTGAAATATAAGATCTGAAGCCATAAAACTCCTACAAGAAAACACAGGGAGAAGCTTCGTGACATTGATCTTAGCAGTTTTGTTGATAGAACACCAAAAGTACAGGCAATAAAAGCAAAAATGTGATGGGATTGGGTCATACTAAAAATCTTCTGCATAGCAAAGAAAACAGTCAGCAAAATGAAAAGGCAACCTACAGAATGGGAGAAAATGTTTGTAAACCACATATCTGATAAGAGGGTAATAGCTAAAACTAAAAGGAGTTCCTAAAACTCAATAGCAAGAAGACCAAGGCTCTGTCACCCTTCTTTCTGCTGCAACTGGTGACTGCTCAGCTGATCCTTACTACTAAGGAACAACCACACACCCACCCCTGACCTCCACTTATTGGAACATACACTGTAGTTCCTCTTTTACTCAGAAAATACCACCACAGCACTGGAACATTATAGAATCTTTTTTATTTCTTACATTTAATTTTTCTTGTTTTTCAGTGGGTCTAGAATTTAAACTCTCTATGGTTGAAACTACCTAGGCTCTATAAGTGTACATTTAATTACAATTTTATTCTGGTATTATTGAGATACACAGGCCACTAGAAAATGGAGATAGCAGTTCTGGAAAAGTCCCAGAATTTTGCATTTATCCACAACTTGGAAAGGCAAATGGGAATATGAGAGAAACATTCCAGTCAATTTTGCACAGGTCAAGTAAAAACACATTTTTTTTTCAAACATCATGTCCCTCATTTATTTACAACAGCAGATATGTGCAGGCTTCTGGTGTTGGTGGAATGCAGCTGACCTCCCAGAAACATTTCTGGCTGCTCAATTATACTTTGAAGATAAAGTTTTCCAGAACAAATATCACAAACCGATGATAATATGAGGTTCATTATGTACAGCAAAAGCCCTAGGTTAAAAGAGAGTCGAGCTCTAGAAAACAAGATGGTAGTTTTCTGTCACAAGCACATTCTCCCTACTGAATAAAATGAAAACAGAGGAGGCGGGAAGGCTTTGAAAGTAGGATAAAGGTTCCTCATGACTTTCCTTGTGAACAGAGGCCTCAGATCAGCCTGCAGTGGACATCAGAGAGCTTCACGTTACCCCAGTGTGATAAATAATGAAACACAATGCATAATTGTCAACAAGTTCTTAGAACCTTCTCAGATCCAAGCTACCATGCAGAATGCATTACCTCAGGCTCCACAGGGTCACAAGGGAGGTAACCAAGTGTCGGGAAGAGTAAATAGACATTATTGTACCCAACTCCTGTAGTTAGAACAACCCTCTAGAAATACTGGAATTCTATTTTGTTCAGCTGCTTTTCCTACTCTATTGGGAAAGAACAAAATGGTCTTTGCAAACAGCAGTCCTGAGTGTGCAAATCTGGATTCTAACTTTACAGTTCCGCTATAGACCTTGCTACAGAATTAACTTCTGAAAAAATAGTTTCTTTTCATCCTAAAAATATGGTTATATGAAAAATGCTTCTTGAGATTTGATATTTTAAGAAGTAACATAATGACACAGAAGATCCAATTATGTTACAGATATATAATTAATACAGACTCCAGTGCCACAGGGCTGAAAGAAAACTCTCCTCCTCTAGAGACCAGTGAGATGTCTCTCCACAATACCAACAGCTGAAGTAACTCTAAGTATCTCCCAAACTGTGGAGGGTAATGGAAGTCAGCCTCCTGTAACTCTGCCCATTAGTCCAGTCTCAAAAGCAATCTAAGATCCAAAAAATTAAATGTCATTTTCCAAATTGCCTATCTTCTTTTTAAGGGGCAGTATACAAAATTTTGGCCAAATACCAGTGTCAAGCATTTGACACGGTACCAGCTCAGGAGGCTGAAGACAGAGGTATGGTCTGATTCACCAATGACCAGATGACTATGTGACCTGATTGTCATCTGTGAGAACATCCTCTGAACCCCCTCAGCTCCTAGCATGCATTCTCTTCATTTCCTTCATAGAACTTAATAAAAGTTATATTTTATTTTCTTATTTATTTTTTAAATTATTTTTATTTTCTTATTTACTTGCTAACTCTACCACTAAAATATAAGTTATATAAGGACAGAAAATTTGTCTTCTTCAACTTTCTATTTCCCAGGACCTCATGCTTATACAAAATAAAAATTCAGTAAATATCTGTTGAATAAGTGAATGAATGAAGGACTTTTTGAACTCATTTTCCTGAATCATGAATTGCAGGAAATCTATCTACTTCACAAGAATTTTTTAAATAGCAAATGTAGTCATATGTTTGAAGTATTTTATGAAGTCAACATAGAATTAAAATGAGTTTTTGTTGTTTTTATTCACTTTTTTGTGTATGGCACTGGGAATTGAACTCAGGGGCATTCTACCTCCAAGCTACAGCCCCAGCCCTATTTTTATTTTTATTTTGAAGCAGGGTTTCATTAGGTTGATGAGAGTCTCACTACTTGCTGAGGCTATCCTCGAACCTGTGATCATCCTGTCTCAGCCTCCCAAGTACTGGGATTACAAGCATGTGCCACCATGCATGGCTGTTTTTATTCAATTTAAAAGCCTTCTAACCCCAGGGAAAATAGCAACTATTCTTATATAACAAAGGGGACCAATATCCTCAACGTTGTATAACCTAATAGAGTTGTCAAATATAGGAGTCTAACCTAGGAACTAATTTTCACATTTAAGAAATAGGCTATTTTATTATAGTATGCAAATATATGGGAGAAAATTCTTATATTCATTATTTTCATCGGATAATAATTGATTTAATATAGTATACCACTTATACAAACATTCTTTTGTCTAAGCTTAGACACAATTCTTCATGAGTTTGGAGAATGAAATGTTCAGGGCACACTGTCTTTGTTTCACAATTGTAGGACAAATGCGTTTGGATGCCTTTGCTGCTGGAGAACCCCAAGGAGAACGCCCAGGTAAGGCTGAGAGGAGGAATCAGAGGTGCCACAAAGAGAAGAGGGGTGCCTGTAGGCAGCTCACTTAAAGGATGACAGGGTTCGGAGTGCAGTATCAAATGTGCACCCACTTAGCTCTAGAGGAGGAGTAAATCTCAAGGCAGAGTGGAAACCCAAGCGAGGACAGCAAAACAAGGTCAATCAATAATGCTTAAAAAAGTAGCCTTTTAGAAGAGAATTTAAAATATACATTAAAAAAAGAACGTGAGTTATTGTTTTGTAACCCTAATTCTGCATCGAGGGAGGTTATGCTTTTGAAATAGAGGTATCAGTTAGGAATGAGGTAAGCTTCGAGTAACAGAGAATTTGATTTGCAGTGCCTTAGCAATAAGGAAATCTTCTTGTGCCAAGGAATCTAGTGGTAGTTTACTGCAGGCAACAATGCAGTGGCTCGACAGACCCAGCCTGCACTCTCGGTGATTCTTTCGGCCTTCCATTCATGATCCTAACGCAAGTTCACCTCTTGGGAATTCAAGGTTCAAAGACAGAAGAATTACATCACTGAAAGTTCACCAGTCACTCGATGAGCTAAAACTCACTGGCCAACAATGAGTCATGTGGCATTTCTAGATGCAAAAGGGGCTGGGGAAACTTACTTAGCTTCTGTAGGAGAGATATGAAAGAGATATATAGGTTGAGGACAAAATGATCAATCAAACTATACTCTCTTTTTGCCATTATTGTATGTATTTTTTTAATACTTGGGATTGAAAAACATTGTTAGATGTCACGGGCATTCTAACATCTGAGCTACACCCCCAGTTCTTTTTTTTTTTTTTTGAAACAGAGTCTAACTGTCCTCAAACCTGCAATCCTCTTATCTCAGCCTCCTAAGTACTGGGATTACAGGCATACTCCACCACATCCAAGTTATTGTATGTATTTTTGTGGTGTCTGACTCCAAAATTATACTAAAGACAAGTATGTTTCTTTTCTTGACATTAATAATTCACCTTTATCTAAATTAACAGAGACTCCAGCAAATGTTACCATGAATCATTTCCATTTAACCTGTTTTGTGTGTTAAAACTTTAAGTACTTTATCAGAAAGAAAAAAACCATTAAAATACGAACTAGTTTTAAGCCGTGGTTGTTAGTGGATGGACTATTTAGAGGATTTCCACAAAGTCTTAAATAATAAGACATGTCATCCCAAAAAATCTTTGCTGTCCCTTTGGGGATTCAAACTATTTATGGTTACATAATACTATTCCAATACATATGTAGTTGACTGCTAGTAAACTGCACAAATGTCACCATGTCATCTAGACGTTCTCAGAAGAAAGCACAAATAGGAGAGAGAGAAAAATAATTTTAATGTTACAACAGCCCTGGCCAAATCTATGCTTATCTATGTTGAAAGACCAATTGCGTAAAAGAAGTTCCAATTTTATTTTTAGGAGACTATGAGAAAATCCATCCAAAAGGACAGCTATGGGACATTTCTCCCATATTCTTATTTAAAATTAGTATTCTGTTGCTTGAGAGTTTGGTCATTATGTACATTCTGAATAATAACATTTTGAGAAATGCTTGTTAGAATGAATTATTTTGCCACTAAAATCAAATTCAATAGACACATTCATTGAGCATTTACTACGTATTAAGCACTAATCTAGACACGGAGTAGTGGCGAGCACAAAGAAGTTCACAATGTAGTGGGGAGAAGGGATCTGGTGTTGGGATAGTATGATTTGTACAACATGTAAGAAGGGCAAAATGCTTTGGGGTCACAGAGGAGAGCCACCCAACTGAGCAAGCCAAAGGGGGAAAGTGGCAAAAAGCAGACAGTCCCTGTGTCCTGAGGGTGGATTATTACTGAGCCTACAAAGAAATAATTATAATCAAGAAATCCCATTACTTTCTATACCACAAGTTTTCTTGGTTACATTTTAGGAATCCATTCTCAGTATTCAGATCTTCATATTTCCCTCCTTCTCGTTTTCCTTACTTGTGTACTGATTCCAGACACACTATTTTCAACACATGCAAATAAAAAGTCTGACTATTCCTTATTGCTCTTATTTTTCACATAGAATCTGAAGGAACAGAAAATGTTTGGGAAAGGAAATTTTAATTCATCTTTGCTCTTCTGGTTGTTACTTAGGTTTCCAGAACCTCTAAGACAAATTAAAATGATCAGAGAATCTCAGAGTTCAGACAATAACAGAATTACATTTACTAAGCCTACAGCTAGTTCTTTAATCATTCCCATCTCTTTCTTCTCCCCACATTCACTGTTTCTTCCTATTCTAAACTTTGACCACACTGTTTGTACCAAAATGACATAATTCTTGGGCATTTCTTCATTGTCTCAAAAAGTAATTTATCTAAATGAAGCAAAAGAAGAGAGGGAGAGAGAGAGAGTGTGTGAGAGAGAGAGAGAGAGAGAGAGAGAGAGTTTTAATTTAATGTTCATACTTATTCCTAATGCTTACCTTTCACAAAAGCTAAGATCAAAATATTCTTGACTCTCAATGTTTTGCACAGCTACAGCTAATAGTAGAGTTACCTTTGAAAGACATAGCCAGTGATGTGGGTTTGTGTAATACTGATTAGTCTAGTGATGGCTCCAGGAAGACTACTTAAAAATATGATATGCAAGCCGGGCATGGTGGTACATGCTTGTAATCCCAGTACTTGGGAGGCTGAGACAGGAGAATCACAGGTTCACAGCCACCCTCAGTAACTTGTGAGTCCCTCCACAACTTAGTGAGACCCTGTTTCAAAATAAAAAAAAAATTGGGCTGGGGGTGGAGCTCAGAGATAGAATGCCCCTGAGTTCAATCCCCAGTACCACAAAAAAAAGTGGTATGCAAACCTTTTTGTACATGTAGATATGTGAATTTTTTTCTGAAGAGAGGTCAATAGCTCCCATCAGATTCTCAGAGAAGTCTAAGACAGGCAAAGAAAAGGTTAAGAATCATTTAATCGGAAGTAGTAATGGTTATATAATTAAGGGCACTTAATTATCTCCTAAGTTTTCCTTTCTCTTTCAATACCTATTTATTTTTCTTTCTTTGGTTTTAGTGCTTTGTCTCCTACTACTTATGAGAACAAGTCCAGGAGTCAAAAAGTTAGGAAATCACCAGGCACAAGGGTATAACCAAGTCTATATGACTTCCAAGTATGTGAAGAATGACAGAAAGGACAACTGAGTATAGGAGGAGCTGCATTATCCATGCTCTTCTTGAATTCCTCAAAATACCTCAATAACCCAGGATACCCAGGGAGGATTATGCACTCCTTCCTCACCTCCACTATCCCCTCCTCTCACAAATGTACCTATCCTACACCACATCCCACTCAAAGTGCTCAGATCTGATACAATAGAAGTGAGAATATTACACACACACACACACACACACACACACACACACACACACACATATGTTGGAATGAATAAATGAATTCAGTTAAGTTTTAGGATACAAAGTCAACATACAAAAATCAGTTGAATTTTTATATACCAACCATGATCCACCTGAAAAGGAAATTAAGAAAATTAAATCACTTGCACATATGTAGACCAATGAACAGAATAGAAAGCCCAGAAATAAACCCATGTATATTCATTTAACTGGTCTTCAATAGTGGGCCAGGAATATACAAACAGGAAAAGATAATCTCTTCAATTACTGATATTAGGAAAATTGGATTTTATAATACAAAAGAATTAAATTGGACTCATATTATATACAAAAATTGATTCAGATTAAACTAAACATGAAATATAAAACCTGAAATTATAAAAATCTTAGAAGAAAACATAGAGAGAAATCTTCTTAATAGTAGGTAATTGACTTTGCAATGATTTCTTGGGTATTACACCAGATGCACAGGCAGCAAAAGCAAAAATAGATACGTGGGTTTACATCAAACTAAAATGCTTCTGCAGAGTGAAAAAAATTAGCAAAATAAAAAGGCAACCTACAGAATGGGAGAAAATATTTGCACATCCTATATCTGATAAAGAGTTAATATATAAAATATATGAAAGAAAAAATCCTAAAACTCAATTGTAAGAAAATAACCCAATTTTAAAAATGGGCAAAGTAGCCAAATCAACATTTCTACAAAGACACATAAATGGCTAACAGGTATATGAAAAGGTGCTCAACCTCACTAATCATCATGAAAATGCAAATTAAACCACAATGAGATATCATTGCATACCTGTTACCATGGTTATTATCAAGAAGACAAAAGATAACAAGTGTTGACAAGGATGTGGGAAATTGGAATCCTTGTACATAGTGGGTAGGAATATAACATGATGTGGCCACTATGGAAAAGTGTATGGAGGTTCCTCAAAAACTCAAAAACTAGAGTTACCATATGATCTAATAATTGCACATCTGATATCTATCCATAAGAATTGAAATAGGGACCTTGAAGAGATAACTATTCTCCCATGCTCACAATAACCAAGACACGGAAATAGCCCAAATTTCCCCCAATAGATGAAAGGATAAAGAAAAATGTGGCATACACATACAATAGAATATTATTCAGCATTTATTAAAGAAGGAAATTTTACCATTCATGACAACACAGGTGGGTCTGGAAGACATTCTTTTAAGTGAAATAAGTTAGTTGCAGAAGGACAAATACTGTAGGATTCCTCTTATATGAGATGTCTAAATTAGTCAAAAGTATAGACATAGACAACAGAATGGTCGTTGCCAGAGGATGGAGGGAGAGGGACATGGAGAGTTGTTGTTTAATGTGTATAAAGTTACAATTATAGAAGATTAGTTAGTTCTGGAGATCTGTACAAGCTAGTGCCTGTAGTTAAACAGGTACTGAATACTTTAAAATGTTGAATAGTGTTGATTCCATGTGACATGTTATCACAAAAACAAAACAGATGGAATATCGGGGTAGTGATATATAAAAATAAAGGAGAAATAGATGCAGTTATAGATGGGGCAGCACTGACTGCAGGTTGTCATTGAGTGCTGAGAGTTATTGGGATTAATTACAATAGTCTTTCTGCTTTTGTGTATGTGTGGAATTTTCCATAAAATGCAGTTTAGAAGTTGGGCAGTGTGATAGTGCACACTTGTAATCCCAGTACTTGGGAGGCTGAGATAGGAGGATGGCAGGTTCAAGGACAGCCTCAGCAAGTAGTGAGACTCTCATCAACGTAGTGAGACCCTGTTTCAAAATAAAAATAAAAAATAGGACTGGAGCCAGGCGTGGTGGCGCACGCTTGTAATCCCAATACTTTGGGAGGCGGAGACCGGAG
>PVJS01030136.1:0-24284 GCA_004027185.1 Glis glis | reverse complement strand
TTTTAATTGCATGTGTCTGTGCTTGCTTATACCATTCAGCTTCTAGCTGGGCTAACAGCCAACTTTTAGCTGACCAAGGTCAACCTTGGCTGCAGCTCTCGGCTGACAACTTAGAGACAGAGAAAAGGATTTTATTGTCCTGCCTGAGTATGAGAGCTTGTTCTCACTATTGGCAATTGATACCTATTAGTAATCAATGAGAGCCCAATCCCCATCAGAGTATTATATTAAAAAGGAGTGGTGATAGTGGGCATCTTTGTCTTGTTCCTGATTTTAAAGGGAATTCCCCTTGGGTATGGTGGTGCATGTTTGTAATCCCAATACTTGGGAGGCTGAGACAGGAGGATCACAAGATCGTGGCCAGCCTCAGCTACTTAGTGAGGCCCTCTGTAATTTAGTGAGACCTTTATTCAAAATATAAGAATAAAAAATAGGGCTTGAGGTAGAATATCCCTGGGTTCAATCCCCAGAACTTCCATAAATAAATAATTAAATAAATAAAATAAAAATAAAGGGAATTCTCACAGTTTTCCTCCCATTTAATATGATGTTGGCTTTGGGTTTATTGTATACTCTTTATGGTGTTAGTTCTTTGTTAGGTAGAATTTGCCTGTAAATATGCCTGGGTCTGGTGTTTTCATTGATGAAACATTGATTACTATTTCAATTTTGCAAATTAGTTATAGGAGCCACATATGGTGGCACGTGCTTGTAATACCAGTATTTGGGAGGCTGAGACAGGAGAATTACAGGTTCCAGGACAGCCTGAGCAGCCTAGCCAGGCCCTAACTTAGCCAGGTGCTAACAAAGTTAGTGAGACCGTTTCAAAATAAAAAATAAAATAGGGCTGGGGGTGTAGTTCAGAGGTAAAATGCCCCTGGATTCAATCCCCACTAACACACGCACACGCACACACACATTATAGGACTATTTGTATTTTATATTTCTTTTTCAGTGTTAGTAATCTGCTTTATTTTTTTAAAGAGTGGATGTCTTTTGCTTATTCATAATTTAGTGACATGAAGTTTTTCATAGCATTTATAGTAATTTAATATCTAACTAGGCAATTAATACTTAGATACTTTCAGTTTTATTTTATTGTTTTTTGATGTTAGTGGTGGTGTGTGTATGGGAGGATTTGCTTTCTATCTCTTCATATTGCTATACACTTGTGAATTTTATTGGTCTTTTCTTAGATCTGCCTTTTTGGTTTTTGATGATCTTCATTATTTTTTGTTTGCTATATCAGTAGAGTTTGCTTTTAAGCTTAGTGTGCCCTTACTTCAATGTGGTTCATATTTATTATGTTTTTTTAACTTATTAAGATGAGTGCTTATTTCATCTTTTTCATTTTTATTCATTTCTAATAAAAGGATTTAAGGCCACAAATTAAGTACCACTTTAGCTATATCCTACAAATTTTGGTATAAAGTATTTTTTGTTATCTTTCAGTCGTAAGCATTTAAAAAATTCCATTACAATATCCTCTTTGATCTTTGAGTTATTTAGAAATGTTTTATTTTAAGCCAGGCATGGTGGTTCACTCCTATAATTCCAGGACCTGGGAGGCTGATACAGGTGGATTACAGGTTCGAGGACAGTCTCAGCAAGTAGTGAGACTTTTATCAACCTAGCAAGACCCTGTTTCAAAATAAAAATAAAACAGGGCTGGGTGTGTAGTTCAGAGGTAGAATTTCTCTGTATTCAATCTCCAGTACCACACAAAAATATTTTATTTTGTAATTTCAAAAATGATTTTAAAGAAATTGTTTTTTTTGTTTTTACTTATTGATTTTTGCTGAGTGCCTCTTTTTAGTTAAAAATATATTTTGAATGTTACCAAAACCCTTGGAGTTTGCTGAGACTAATTTTACTTTAATAAAAACTAGCTGTGAATTTTAATAACTGTCCCATGCAAATTTAAATTAAAAATGCCTAAACTAAGTTTATTTGTGTGTGTGTGTGTGTGTGTGTGTGTGTGTGTGTGTGTGTATTACTGAGGATTAAACCCAGGGGAATTCTACCTCCAAGCTACACCCTCAGTCCCTTTTTAAAAACTTTTTGTTTTGAAACAGAATCTCACTAGGTTGCTGAGAGTCTAGCTAAGTTGCTGAGGCTGACCTTGAACCTCTCTCAGCCTCCTAAGTAGTGGAATTACAGGCATGTACCACCATGCCCAGCTCTCCACTGATTACTGTTGAACTTTTAGAGGGCAGCCAACAACAAGGCACTTGCCTTCTATACAAGAGTTCTAGTAACATTTAAGACACAAATCAAAGAGTTGGTGGATGGAACCAAAACTATTTCTTTTGCTACTAATCAAGATGATGTTAGAGAATGTGGCTTATATGCATGGGCAAGAAAATTAGAGAGTGCTGGGTTGACATAGCTTTTTGTAATAATGGTTGTGGTTTCTATAGTCAAATTATAACATATGTATTAGATCAGATTACATTATCCCTGTCAGAAGTTTGGTTCTAGGAAAAAAAGAAGAGGAAAGGTTTTTGGTATCTGTATGCTATATTTTCCCTTCTAAGCTGAAAAGTCAGATTAATCCTCTGGGGAAGAGTGAGCAGGACTGGAGACAGGCCAGAAGTGTTACTCCAGTGGAATTCCCAACATCCTGGAAGGACATACCAGGTGTGTTCTCCTGATACTACTTTTTGTGTGTTCATTAGACAAAGCCTGCTAATTGCATTGTTCAAGTAGTCAAATATTTATTTAAATACAACTAAACTAAATATGTCTCTCTCTCTCTCTCTCTCTTTCTCTTTCTCTCTCTCTCTCTCTCTCTCTCTCCCTCTCTCTCTCTCTCTCTCTCTCTCTCTCACACACACACACACACACACACACACACACACACGATGGACATCATTTTGCACAGAAAAAATGCTCACTTTTGGGGGGGTGCCGGGGATTGACCCCAGGGGCATTCTACCTCTGAGCTACACTCCAGCCCTTTTTATTTTTTATTTTGAAACAAGGTCTCACTAATTTGCTGAAGTTGGCCTCAAACCTCAAATCTGTCTCAGCCTCCCAAGTACTGGGATTACAGAAGTGTGTTACCTTGCCTGGTTATCACTTTTTGGTTTTATAGATTTTGGCCATTTCATTTATGAAATATCATCCTTTTCTTTTGAATTTATATTGTATTTTCTTAATTCAATATAACTAATAACTTTTCTTCACTTTTAGTTTTCCTTAAACTGTAATATATTATATCATACATTTTCTTTTGTGTGCACTTTCTACCTTTCCTCAGGTTTTTGTGCTTTTTATTCTACTTTTTCTTTTATCTTAGGCAATTTTGAAAGGGGAGATAAGGTTAAAGCGAACACCAAGGGTGGTCTCTAAGACAAAAGAATTTTTGAAGTGACAACAACTAGTTGGAGAAACATCACACTATCAATCTAGGTGATTGTAGGGGAAAGCGCTGGAGTCCAGACTGTGTTGATGTGCCACTCTTTTGCTTTATTGTCTCTAGTTTTTGACTATCTTCTTCTGGAGCCCTTGCTAACACATTTTTTTATGCTCTTGATTCCTGCACAATAGAACTTTTCTGTCTGCCCTTCACAACTCCTCTTTGCCCACCCTCCAAGCACAGTACCACCAAGGATGATGCGGCTCATGTGGTGAGTGAGACAGCTCCACCTGGTGGCAATGGTGACCACTTCTGGAGCCTGTACCTCCACCCCCACCTGGCAGTAACATGGCACGCCTCCTCCTTTTGTACCAGGTAGCAGTATAGGAGGCCTAGTAGAAAGTCAGGATTTTTATCATCACCCACTTGCAATGAGGCCACACTCACCATGGTATCAGTGCGTACTACACAAGGTGCCAGGACTACCACATCTGCACAACACTAACAGGGAGCTCCTCACCTCAGGTGTCAATGAATAATGAATGCTGAGCGCAGTAGTGCATGCCTGTAATCCTAGTACTTGGGAGGGTGAGACAAGAGGATCACAAGTTCGAGGCTAGCCTCAGCAACTTAGTCAGATCTTGTTTCAAAATAAAAAGTAGCTCAGAGGTAGAATGCCCCTGGGTTCAATCTCTAATACACACACACACACACACACACACACACACACACACACACACACCACTAAAGGGGGGGAACTAAATAGCAATGAGAAGGTGGTACACACCTTATTTCCTTACCTGGGCAGAATCAGAGAAAGCCAGACAAACAAAAGGCTGAATAAGATACATTCTCATAGCATAATACAAATGTTCCCAGGTTTAATAAAAATCACTTGTTGTACTCAGAACTGGAAAGAGCTCAAAGTGAGTAAGAAAGGCGACTAATATAATGCTAACACCAAGATGACGGTCGTGTTAGAATTATCTCATGAAGATTTGAAGACGTTTATGCCAAAAATGATTCAATAGGCAATCACAAACTTGCTTGACACAAAAGAAACCATAGCAAAAGATCTAAGCTCATGTCTTTGGATTTCTGGAAAAGGAGGAGAAAATTGTTTGACTAAACTATTTTTTAAATAAGTAATAGTCGCAAACTTGGCAAGAGACATAAGCTTACAGAATTGAGAATGAATCAAACCCCACATACGATGAACTCAAATAAGTCTATACCAAGACACAACATAACTAGAGTCTTGAAAACTAAGCCACAGGATTTGTTTGTTTGTTTGAGTCTGGGTCTCATTATCTTTCCCAAACTATGTTTCCCAAACACCTGATCTCAAGTGATCTTTACACCCCAACTTCCTGAGTGCTGGAGGTGTTTGCCACGATGTCCAGCTAAGTCACAGGATTTCAAATTCTGAAGAACAGCCACAGAAAAAGGAAAATTAACTGTAAAAGAAAAACACTTTTAATTACAGCAGATTTCTTAGCAGTAATTGTGTTGTCCATAAGGAAGTAGTGCAATATTTTTTGAGTGGTAAAATAAAGAGCTGTCCACAAGCATCCTATTCTGAACAAAAATGTCTTTCAGGAATGAAGGAGAAATTAACTCATTCTTTTTTTGTGTGTGTGGTACTGGGGATGGAACTCAGGGGCCTTCTACCTCTAGGCTACACCCCTAGCCCTATTTTATTTTTTATTTTGAAACAGTGTCTCACTATGTTGCTGAGACTGGCTTCCAACCACCATCCTCCTGTTTCAGCCTCCCAAATACTGGGATTACAAGCCTGTGCCACCATGCCAGGCTCGAAATTAACTCATTCTTAGGTGAAAGAAAACTAGGAGAATTTGTTGCACACAGAACTATCTTCTCCTCCCCCCAACAAATTGCCAATGGAAGTTTTATAAACAAAAATAAACAGAATAAAGAATCTTAGAACATCAGGGAGAAAGAAAAAACATGGTAAGCAAAAAATATGAGCAAATGTAATAGGCTTTTCTTCTCTCCTCGAGTTTTCTATATTACATTTTATAATTAAAGCAGAAATTGTAATACTGTCTGATGTGATTCAAAATGTATAAAAGAAATATTTAAAACAATTATAATAACAGCAGGAGAGGATAAAGGGACATAAAAAGAGGTGAGGTTTTTATAGTTTACTCAAACTGGAAAAATGACAACTAGATTATGAAAAGTTACATACATATAATTTAATATTTACAGAAACTGTTATGAGTTTATATAAAGGGACACACTTGAAAATACTGCATATAAATAAAATTGAATTCTAAAAACTGTTTAAGTAACTTAAGAGAAAGCAGGCCAGATATGGTGGTGCATGCCTGTAATCCCAGTATTTGGGAGACTGAGACAGGAGAATTGCAGATTTGAAGCCAGCCTTAGCAACTTAGCAAAACTCACAGCAACCTAGCAAGACCCTGTTTCAAAAGAAAAAATAAAAAAGGACTGGGGATGTATCTCAGAGATAGAATGCCCCTTGGTCTAATACCAAAAAAAAAAAAAAAGAAGAAAAGAAAAGAAAAAATAGGAAAAAGAAAACTGAGAAACAAAACACAGAACCAGCATAAAATAAAGTGGCAGACTTAAGCATTAGCATATCTTGTTACATTAAATGTAAATGGTCTAAATTTACAAATTAAAAAACATATTGGGAAAGCCAATAATAAAACATGACCCGACTATCTGCTGTCTTCAAGGGATGCACATACTATATACAGGTTGAAAATAAAATTGTAGAAGTAGATAAATTATACAAACATTAGTTAAAGGAAGACAGGAGTGGATATATTAATATCAAATAAAATAGACCTTAGAGCACCAAAAACTATTTAGACAGATACATATAATAACAATCCCCAATATATGTGTACTTAATAACAGAGCTGTTGAATATGATACAAATATGATACAGAGAAGCAAATATTGATAAAACTAAAGGGAGAAATAGACAAATCTATAATTGTAGTTGGAGACTATGATATTTCTCTTTCAAGGATTGAGAGAAGACAGAAAATTATCAGATATAAGAGAATTCAACATCATCACCAACAGGATCTAATCAACATTTATAGAACAACTGACCCAACTACTATACATAAGCCTTTAAAAAAAACACCCATGGAACATGTGCCAACATAGATAATATACTGAACCATAAGACAAACCTAAGCAAATTTGAAAGAATTAAAATTATTAAAAGACCTCTACAATGAAAATTATAGAACACTGAAGAAAGAAATTGAAGAAGATCTTAGAAGATGGAAAGATCTCCCTTGCTCTTGGGTTGGCAGAATAAATATTATCAAAATGGCCATTCTGCCAAAAGTGATGTACAGAGTCAATGCAATCTCTATCAAAATACCAATATCATCTTTCACAGATCTAGAAAAATCAGTCATTAATTTCATAGGGAGAAACAAAAGACCCAGAATAGTCAAAGCAATTCTCAGCAATAAGAACCATGCCGGAGGCATCACAATCCCTGAGTTCAAATTAAACTACAGAGCTATAGTAATAAAATCAGCATGGTATCGTCACAAAAACAGACGCATAGACCAATGGAACAGAACAGAAGATACAGAAACAAATCCACAAACTTATAGTCAATTGATTTTCAACAAAGGTGCCAGACACATACGTTGGAAAAAGGACAGTCTTCTCAACAAATGGTGTTGGGAAAACTGGTTATCTACCTGTAGAAAAATGGAACTAAATCCTTACCTCTCACCCTGCACAAGAGTCAACTCGAGATGGATCAAAGACCTGGAATTTAGACCAGAAACTGAAATTACTAGAGGAGGGCATAGGTTCAACACTCCAACATATAGGCACAGGTAGAAACTTCTTCAACAAGACCTCCAAAGCCCAGGAAACTAAAACAAGAATTAATAGGTAGGATAGCATTAAACTAAAAAGTTTCTGTACATCAAAGGAAACCATTAAGAGTCTAAAGAGAAAGCCTATGGAATGGGAGAAGATCTTTGCTAGCTATCCCTCTGACAGAGGACTAATATCTAGGATATACAGAGAACTTAAAAGATTTTACACTAAAAAAACAAATAACCCTATTAAGAAGTGGGCAACTGAATTGAATAGTTACTTCACAAAAGAGGAGATACAAATGGCCAATAGATACATGAAAAAATGTTCAACATCATTAGCAATCAGGGAGATGCAAATCAAAACTACTCTGAGATTTCATCTAACCCCAATCAGAATGGCAATCTATGGAGATCAGTGTGGAGATTCCTCAGAAAACTGTGAATGTATCCACCATATGATCTGGCTATGCCACTACTGGGTATCATTCCAAAGGGACTGAAACCAGAAAACTACAGTAATATATGCATACCCATGTTCATAGCAGCACAATTTAACAATAGCCAAATTATGGAACCAACCTAGGTGTCCATCAACAGACTAATGTATTATAAAATTATGGGAAATACACACAATGGAATTCTACTCAGCAATAAAGAACAAAATAATATCATTTACAAGAAAATGGAAGGACCTGAAGAAAATTTTGTTAAGTGAGATTAGCCAATCACAGAAGGAGAAGGGTCATATGTTTTCTCTAATATGCACAAGCTAGGGAGTAGTGGGGATACAAAAGGGACTCCAGACAATAGGGGAGAAGCCTCAGTGGAGCCAGGGAAGTGGTCTAAGGGAAGGGGAAGGGGAAGAATGAAATTCATCAATGGAATTACTACCATTGACCATGTGTACATATGAGAATATAACAACGTCAATCTCAGTACTCTGTTCCGGGGGGGGGGGCGCACCAAAAGCTGTGTGCATGTATGTTAGTGTCAAATTGATGTCCATTGTGATGTGAGACTATAATGCACCAATAAAAGCACATTTAAAAATTATACAGAGGGTATTCTTTGAACTCAATGGAATAAAAGTAGAAATCAAAAGCAGAAAGATAACAGGAAAATTTCTAGATACTACACTTGTAAATAATCCAAGGATCAAAGAAACCCTCAAGAGCAATAAAATCAGACATTGAACTGAATGAAGCTAAAAAGAGAACAAATCAAAATTTGTGACACACAGATAAAGTAGTGCTAAGGAAATTCAAAGTACTAAAGTTTGACCCAAGTAAGTGGAAATAATAAGGGTGAGGAAATAACTAGGAAATCGAAGTCAGAACAACAATACAGAAAATCAGTGAAACAAAGAGCTGCTTCTTAAAAAGTTAAAAAAAACCCTCCCTCCAAAATGTTTCAAGTCTGACAACAACAACAACAACAAAAAGACAAATGATCAATGTCAGGAATGAAATGGGATATCATTACAGATCCTACAGATATCAAAAAGGCAATAGAAGAATGATACAAACAACCTTACACCTACAAATTGACAATACATACTACTACAACTCACCTGGATATGAAATGGATAAATTGAGTAGCCTTATAACTGTCAAGAAAATTGAGTTCATCATTTTAAAACCCTCAAATAAGGGAAATCTCCAGACTCTAATTATTTCACTGAAGAATTCTGCCAAACATTTAAAGAAAAGTTAACACCTTTGCTAGTTAACACCTCTGTAGCTCTTTGAAAGAGCTACACCGTCTCTTTCAGAAAATAAAAAGGAACACTTTAAATTCACTTCATGAATCTAGTATTACCCTGGTATGAAATAAGACAAATATAGTACCAAAAAAACTATAGGTCAATGTTCCTCATGTAAATGGATAAAAAATTCTTAGTAAAATATTCACAAATAAAATCTATCAATATTAAAATCAATCAATATTTAAGAATTACATACCATGTGTTATGGTCTGAATGTTTTCGCCCCACCAAAATTTATATGTTGAAACCTAATCACCAATGTGATATTATCGGGAGGTGTCATGAGGGATCCAGCCTCATGAGTAGGATTAGTGCCCTCATCAAAGAGACCAACAGAGAGTTGCCTGGACCTTCTCTTGTGTCAGGATGCAGGAAGAAGGTGCCGTCTGTGAACCAGGAAACGGGCCCTTACCAGACCTCAAAGGTACCAGCACCCTGATCTTGGATTTACCAGACTCCAGAACACTGAGAAATAAATTTATGTTGTTTATAAGGTATCCAGTTTATGGTATTTTGCTATAGCGGCCTGAATAGACTAAGACACCATAACCAAATAAAGTTTGTTCCAGGAATGCAAGTGTATTCAATATTTGAAATAAGTAGATATAATCCATCATGTTAGCAGGTTTCAGAAGGAAAAATCACATGATCATATTAATTGAGGTATAAAAAAGCATTTGAGGTCAGGTGTGGTGGTGCATGCTTGTAATCCCAGTACTTGGGAGGTGGAGACCGGAGGATCTGGGTTCGTGGCCAGCCTCAGCTACTTAGTGAGGCTCTCCGCAACTTTGTGAGACCCGGTTTCAAAATAGAGTATAAAAAATAGGGCTGGGGTATAGCTCGGAGGTAAAATGCCCCTGGGTTCAATCCCCAGTACCGCAAAATAAATAAATAAATAAATAAATAAATAAATAAATAAAAAAGCATTTGACACAATTCAAGACTGATTTATTATAAAATTCTCAGAAAAACAGGAATAGAGGGGAACTTCAACCTGATAAAGACCATTTACAAAAACAAAACAAAACAAAACAACAACAACAACAACAAAAACCAACTATGTGTAACATGGTCCTTACTGGTGGAAGACAATGCTTTCTCCCTAGAGCCAGGAACAAGGCAAGAATGTTTGCTCTCTTTGTTCTTATTTACAGTGTGCTGAGCATTCTAGCCAGCAAAAGAAGGCAAGAAAAGGAAACAAAAAGCATACAGATCAGAAAAGAAGAAGTAAAAGTATTCCTATTTGCAGACAATTACAATTGCTTACATAGAAAGTACCACAAAATCTTCAAAAAACCCTCTTAAAACTACAAAAACTGATTATTTTTATATTCTAAAAATGAACACTGGAATTAATAATACAATACTCAAAGAAAAAAAGAAATGCTTAGGTGTAAATCTAACAAAATATGGAACTGAAGTGTAAATACTATACAACACTGATTAAAAAAAAGGTGGTCTAAACAAATGGAGAATGGAGAGAGATACTAATTTCAAGCATTGGAAGACTCAACACAGTGAAGATTTCAATTCTCTTCAAATTCACATACAGTTTTAATGACATTATTATAAAAACCCAGGAAGATGTTTTGCCAATATAGACAATAGCATTATAAAATTTATACACAAATGTGAAGGAACTATTAATAATAGTTAAAATAATTCTGAAAAAAGAATAAAATCCATAAAGGTATACACATGAGAAAATATAAAAGCCAATATTATCGTAATTTTGGTTGTTGCTCCATTTTTTACTTCCTATATGATTTAAAGACAAATTCATAAAATAATGATATATTTATGCTTTGGGGCACACAATATTCAAAGATGTATTTTGTGACATCAGTATCATAAGGGGGACAGAGCTTTATAGGTACAGAATTTTCACAGGTCAAAATTCTTAACTTGAAAGTTAAGCAGGTATCAATTAAAAATAAATATATAACTGTAAGGTGTTATATATAAGCTCTATATAAATAGAAAACAGAATAAATATAAAGTATACACCATATGCAAAAATTGACATAGACAAAAGAACTTAAACGTAAGAGTGAAAATTATAAAACTCATAAAAGAAAACACATCTCTATGACTTCATGACATTGGATTTGGTGATTTATGGGATATGACTCCAACAGCACGGGCAACAAAAGAGGAAAAGAGATGACGTTGACGTGAATCTTTTGTGCATCAAAGAACATTATTAAGAAGTGAGAAGACAACACGGATGGGAGAAAATAATTCCAAATCATATCTCTGCTGAGGGGTTAATATCTCTAACATATAATAAACTCCTATAGCTCCACAACAAGACCAAATAATCCAATTCACAAATGGGCCACTATCTTAAATAGGCATTTCTCCAAGAGGTAGATAAATTCCCAGTAGTCATATGAAAAGAAGCTCAACATCACTAGTCATTGGGGAAGTGAAAATCAAAACCAGAGAGAGGTACCATGTCATATTCATTAGGATGGTTATTACATACACTTTAAACAGACAAATAGCAAGTGTTACCGGGGAGAAGCAGCTAGAACCCTTGTGCATTGCCTGGGGAAATGTAAGATGGTGCAGCCGCCATGGAAAACAGTATGGTGGCTCCTCACAGAGTTAAACCTAGGATTTCCATATAATTCAGAATTCCACTTTTAGGTATATACCCTAAGGAACTGGAAGCAGGTACTTCAAGAGATACGTGTACACTAGTATTCATGGCAGTGTTTTCTACAATAAACAAAAGAAGGAAAGTATCCAAATGTCCACCAATGTATAAAAGGATAAATGAAATGTGGTATATACATAAAATGGATATTATTCAGGCAGGTGTGGTGACATACATCTGTAATCCCAGTACTTGTGAGGCCGAGACAGGAAGATCACAGGTTCGAAGCCAGTCTGGGCAATTTAGCAACACCTTGTTTCAAAATAAAAAATAAAATAGGTCTGGGGTATAGTTCAGAGGTAGAACACCCCTGGGTTCATTCTGCATTACCATACACAAACACACAAAAGGATATTATTCAGCCTTAAAAGGAGTGACATTCTGACACCTGCTACAATGTGGATGAATTTTGAGAACATCATGAAAAGTGAAATCAGTCAGCAACAAAAGGACAAATTTGCATGGTTCCAGCTAGATGAGGTGCCTTGAGTAGCCACATTCAGAGATGGCAAATATAATAGAGACTACCAGGGTGGGGAGAATAGAATTAATTTTGAATAGATACAGAGTTTTTGTTTGGGATGTTGAAAATTTTCTGGAAGTGGATACAGTTGTACAACACTGTGAATGTACTTAATACTACTGAATTGTCTACTCAAAATGATAAATGATAAATATTATGATACATATTATCATAATAAAAAAGCAAAATAAAAATATGGGGGGACTTGCTCATGTAGTTTCTCTCTCTCTCTCTCTCTCCCTCTCTCTCTCTCTCTTTCTCTCGGTACCAGGGATTGAACCTAGGGGCATTCTCAGAGCTACTCAGAGCTACACCCCAGCCCTTTTTAGTTCTTATTTTGAAACAAGGTCTGGCTAAGTTGCTGAGGGCCTTGCTATGGTGCAGAGGCTGGCCTTGAACCTGTGATCATCCTGTCTCACCTTCCCAAGTACTGGGAGCTCAAATACTTCTTTATATGTTTTTTTGGCACTCATTTCCTTTAATTCTCTGATTTATTCCCTCTGGCCATGCCCTTCTAGACCACCTTGGATTTATTCATTTATACCATCAAGCCCCGGGGCTGCAGTGTTTGACTATATTGCCCCCTTCACTAGACTGCAAATTTTAGAAGGCAAATTTCTTTGTCTTGTTCACCCTGTATCCCAGGATCTATGATGGTTTCTGGCAAAGATAGGTGTTCGAATATGTCTTGAGTGCATTAACAAGGCTTACAGATGTGTAAAATGATAGTTAGAAATCTCATCTTCTGGTTCTATATCAAATCCCTTTTAATTGGGAGAACTTAGCATTTTCCAATGCTCTCTCTACTTCTAGTAGTTCTATCATTTTATCTATATGAATGGCTAATTTGTATTTCCCCAAAATAACTTCTGCAAAGAGCACATTGCTTTAAATATTAATGGTAAACTCCACTACAATCTTTGAAGCCCCCCCCCCCTTCTCGTTCTTCTTTGTAGTATTGAGGATTGAACTCAGGGGTGTTCTACCTCTGTGATAAACCCTCAGCCCTATTTTATTTTTTATTTTGAAGCAGGGCCTCGCTAAGTTGCTGAGGCTAGCCTTGAACCTGCAATCCTTCTGTCTCAGTCACTCAAGTACTGGGATTACAGGTGTGTACCACCATCCCAGGCTTGGGGCTTTCTTCTTGTATTGTCTTTTCCTGACCATCTATAAATTTACCTGTCAGAATACTAAGGCAGAATTTCCTAGGCAAAGTTAAAATTGACAATTCTGTAAGATTACTCCTTCTAAATAGCCAGAGACTAAATGACCCATACTCATATTTCTTTTTTTTTTCTTTTTGATGTATCGGGGATTGAACCCAGGGGCATTCTACCCCTGAGCTACACCCCCAGCCCTATTTTTTTAATTCTTTATTTTGAAACAGGGTCTCACTAAGTTGTGGAGGGCCTCACTAAGTAGCTGAAGCTGGCCGCAAACCCGGATCCTCCCGTCTCCGCCTCCCAAGTACTGGGATTACAAGCGTGCGCCACCACGCCCGGCTCCATATTCATATTTCTTCCTGGTAGTTTTTTCTTATTCTTTACACCTTCTAGCAGTTCAAAGAATTTCCAAGGGACTATGTATTCAAAAGCCAGGTCAGCTCAATACCAAAAGCAGGTGTATGTTTCTAAATAACAGTTTTAAATGCCTTATTTGTAAACATTTTTCAGTTTGGCCTTTATAAAAGGAAAATATAGCTGATAGGTACAAATAATTCTGCTCTGGGTTCTAGAGAGGGGAAGAGGCTGGAGAGGTGAGGATATTTGTCCTGTGAACAAAGGCGTGGGTTGGTGAGCTCTTGGAAATGCTCACCATCACCTCTGGCGCTGTTTGGGCTTGTGGCCAGCAGAGGGCGTGGACGGTCTGTCTGAAGCTTCCTGGGTCCTCCCAGCATCCTTTGATCCTTGCGGTTTTGTATTTTTGCCATTACTTTTAAGATTCAGCTTTGGTGACCATAACCTTAGACAAGCATGGAGATCTGAGGTTTGGGCAATGGTTCAAGGTTTCTTGGGAAAAACTGTATTCATCGTCTCAGGACGTAGGTACCTCAATCCAGTTTTAACCAAAGATCTGGAGATCGGGGCTGAAACTAAAATGAACAAGAAAGCTTTCAAGGCAAACAGCTCCATCTATTCTCCCAGACCCAGCTTTCTGTTCTCTTTTAACACTTGGCTTTGAAATTGGACCTATTTTCTGCAGGTTACAAAGAACTATGGAAACATGCAAGCCCTGTTTAGGTATGGCTTGTCTTGGGGAACTGTACTTCCCAGACTAAATTAGCTGAGTGTGTAAGAAGATGACAGTGGAGGAAGACAGGGGAGTAATATATTTCTCACTCAGCAGCAAGCTAAGGGAGATTACTGTAGCTCACAGGAGAACCCTGAGAAATGCCGGGCAGTCATGAATGCTAAAGCCTTCGGGATTCCTGCCAAGGGGAGGTGACTTACATGCTCCAGGCCATAACAACTTCATAAGCAGCACCGAGAGTGACAGGTTGGCTTGTGCTGGAGGTTTTACACTTTGTATGCTTGAAGGCACCACTTAGCCACCACCTCTGCACTCTTGCAACCATTTCCAGCTCTAGAGAGCTTCCAAGACAACTTTTAAACTTTCAGTGACGGTATTCAGCTAACCATGTGAGCTCAAAGGGGGAGATTGTGGAAAAAAAGTCTGTGGTTTTCTATCATAGACAGCTGCTCGGGTATTAAATCTTGCATCTCTTGCTTTAAAAGGTCAAGCCTCTTATTAATAATAGATTTAGTGGGAATCAGGCCCTATGGCTAAGAGCTAGGGGGTAAGAGGAGAAAATGAACATTTTCTGAGTCCCTGCAAATGTTCCAGGTACTTTTCCTCCTTTAGCAACTGTATTACTTGGGTTTCTCTAGAGGAAGAAAACCAATAGAATATGAATATATATATATATATATATATATATATACATACATATATATATGTATATATATATACACACACACACGCACACACATATATACATATAAATTATAAGAGATGATTTATTAAATTAGTTTACATTGTCAGAGGGGGACAGAGGCCCACAATGATTGTCTGCAGGCTGGAGAGCCAGAGAAGCCAATTTCTGCTCTATCCAAAAAGGCTGGACGCTTCAGAACAAGAGGGACTGATGATGCAGCCCCAGTCCAAGGCTGAAGACTTGGAATTTCCATGAGTTGTTGGTGAGAGTCCATGTTGAAGGGCCGAAGCAGCTGGAGTCTGATTTCCACCAGTGATGGTAGCAGCGAAAGATGCTCTTGCTTCAGCAGAATCAAGCTCACGTGGAGAGGTGGGCTTCCTCCTCCTCCTGCTTTTGTTGCATCTGGGCCTCCAGCCTGCTTTAAACAGTGCCACCCACATTCAGGGAGGTCTCCCCCTTCAGTTTACTGTCCCACATGCGACTTCTTTCTGGAAACAGCCTTGCAGATACACCCAGAAGTGTGCTGTACTAGTTTCCTAGGTATCTCTCAATCTAGTCAAGTTGACAATCAAGATTAACCATCACAGCAACCTTATAGCTCTGTTACATCAGGACCACGATCTCATCTTTCACCATGTGGTAAACTTTTTAAGAAAGTTTAAGGAATCCAGCTGAGATCACAGTCAGGGTTAGAGCCAGGCCTGGATGCAGGTTTGCCTGCCAGCAAATTTCTGACTCATCCCATCCATCAATATTGGACTCACTGGGACTTAGGAGGATCAAAATCTTCCCATATGTATAGCTCAGTTGCCTGCCGAGGGAAGGTACAGATTTTCTTGTGAAACGGGAAGGAAATTGTTATAGGGAAAATGGCATATGGGAAGTAGGTGGATTTGAGTTATAGCTGCTTTCCAGGTATCAAGGATGCAGCCCATACCAGTTCCCCAAACTGCGTCTTTTGTGGGAAGGTACAGGCCAAGCCCATATGGTCTGAGACCCATATTAACCTGAGCCCAATTGATAAAATCTCTGCACCCCATATGGAGGGTCTGGGGTTTCTGGGGAGAAAACACTCCCTTGAAGAATCTTATTGTAACTATATTGAAGCCCTCATAAAGGAATGGAATTTAGTAAAAAAAGAAATCACTGGGTGTCCTGGCATGGTGATACCTAAAATCCCAGTACTTGGGAGGCTGAGACAGGAGGATCATAGGTTCAAACCAGCCTCAGCAACTTAGTGAGACTGTCAACAACCTAGCAAGACCTGTTTTAAAACAAAATATTTTTTTAAAAAAAGGCTGGGGGGGGGTTGTAGCTTGGAGACAGAATGACCCAGTTCAATACTGAGTACTGCAAAAAAAAAAAAAAAGAGAGAGAGAGAAAAAAGAAGGAAAGAAAGAAAGAAGTCACTGGATGCATTGAGCTCAAGGTATTCAAGTGTATTCAATGACCAGCTTGTTTTCAGCACAGATTCTGAGGACCTGGTGATGATGACGAGTGCCCCGCTAAACAACACTCACACACACGGAGTAGATTTGGATGCAGCCCACAAAAAATGAGATGTGTGATATGCAGGAGACAGAGCCTGCAAGATGGGAGAACCACAGGGCAAAAGTGGACCAGTTTGCCTCTGGGAGCTCCTCTGTCCCTAAAGTCACTTGCAAGACAGCACCAGAGTCCAGAACCCCTTAGCCGTGGCTGGGGGGCTTGCTAAGACCCTGTGCTTCTGTATCGAGAAAAGGTGAATGTGTTTCCTCACGTACGGTGCAGTTAAAGTCCATTGCCTAGACTGGCGCCTTTTAAAATCAGCCTGTCTTTGCATGGCTGTTCTCATTGCTTGGAACATTCTTTCCTGCATCTAACCTCTAATCAGAAACGTGGTTATATATTTCTGAAGTGGGAAAAAGGTCAAAATCAGCATGTAGAAAAGAAAAGTGATGTAACTTAGATAACCTGGCATGAGATGTTGGCAGCGTGCCTTTTTCTTCTGGATCAGCACATGGATTTAAAGCTAGGTTACCTATTTGGCTACAATATTATGGTGGCTGCATTTTCTTGCTTTAATCTTCCACAGTCCATCAGAATTCAGTGTCTGAGCTTTGCTACAGTAATTTCTTGGGAGGGAGATTGGCCAACATACTAAGGGTCATCTTATAATTTTTCTACCGGTCCCACAGTGGTCCCTAGAAAGAAAACTCAGAGGCCCTGCTTCATCTACCATTTCTGTAGTCAGACAGCAGCTGGGAAGCATTTTCCAGCTGTTTCTTACCTATCCAGAAATTTGTGTATTATTGTAATATGCAGTGTTTCTCCTAAAACAATTGGCTAAAAGACAAAAGAAAGCGGGTGGGGGAGGTAGCTGAAACAGGGCAGGGTTGCAGTAGTTCCAGATAATAAGAATGCCGATACTGCAGTGTGATAGACTCACACCTGCAGAACAGCCTTGTCAATACAGTTCTTTCTGTTCTCACTGAAAAATTAAAAGGTGACAACCAAATCACTGTTCTATCAGCTACTTGTCTGAGTCTCTTCTCTCCGTATAAGATCCAGCTGATCAAACAGCAGGGGTATATTTTGGGCGTTCAGAGTCCTGAGAAAGGGGGGAGGAAAACAAGCATATGCACCCACATTGATCTACTGCTGGCACAGAGAGAGAGAGAGAGAGAGAGAGAGAGAGAGAGAGCAGTTCTAGATGGGAGGTGATAGAATGAGAGGGTGAACCTAAAAGTTAGGGGAGGCTGGACAATATCTTAGAAGAGAGCAGGAAGGGGTTGCTAGTACTGAATCACAGTGAAAAAGAATAGCTAACATTTACTGAGCCCTTAAGTGGTCTTTGTCACCTTAGCGTGGGTGGCCCACGCCTATAATCCTAGTACTTGGGAGGCAGAGACAGAAGGATCGCAGGTTTGAGGCCAGCCTTAACGACTTAGTGAGACCATGTTTCAAAATAAGAAATAAAAAGGGCTGGGGGTTAGAATGCCCCTGGGTTCAATCCCCAGAACCACACAAACAGATAAAAAATAGTCTGTGTCCCTTATCTCACAACAGAATATCACAAAGAAGTGAAAGGAAGCAACCGGATCTACAGAACAACAGGGATGAATCGCCTGACGCAACCTGGAGAGGAAAAATCAAGTCCCTGGAGACCACTGCTGTACACTTTAAAAAACCTAAAACGGAACACTACATTGTTTGGTGTATATATACGAATAATATGAAAAAGCTGGAGAGTGACTCATACATCATAGGATAGGGGTTATGTCTTTGGGAGAGGGAGGGTAATGAGATAGGCAGGAGCTTCTAGGTAGGTGGGTATTGGATTTTTATTACATAACAAATAAGCGCATAAAATAAAAGAGTGCTGTGTAGACAAATGATGGAAGCGTGTCATGGACCAACGGTTATCATTCATTTCAATTCCATTTCCCTGAGGCAAACACAGACACATACCGTAGACAAATGTAAAACAGTGGAACAGAACAAGTCAGATATTAAGCGCTTATTATGGGCAGACACTGGGCTCAGCATTTCGAATATGTCATCTCATTTATCCTTATGGCCACCTTCTAAGGTAGGTAATGTCACCCAGCCCATTTCACACAGAGGTTTAATCCCTTCCCTCAGTCATCTCCACATCAATGGCAGAGTCAGGATTTGATCTGAGCACAGAAGCCAGGATCTATCCTTCAAGATTCCTCACCCAAGCTGGGAGTGGGGGTGCACACACACTTGTAACCCCAATACATGGGAGACTGAGACAGGAGGATCACAGGTTCAAGGCCAGTCTCAGCAACTTAGTGAGGCCCTCAGCAACTTAGCAAGACCCTGTTTCAAAATAAAAAAATAAAATAGGGCTGGGGGTGCAGCTTAGAGGTAGAATCCCCCTGGGTTCAATCTCCAGTAAAACATACACACACACACACACACACACACACACACACACACACTGCTAGCTAGGTCCCTTTCTGAGCCTTGACACTTATTGAAGGGCCATATTTTAGCCATTGACTACTGCATACATTCCTCGGGCATGTATGCAGCACCCAACATCTCCCTAGGCCGACACTGCCCACCAGTGGCCCTGCCAGGGCCGTGGTGATGGGTAGCGTTTACACAGAATAGCCACTGTCTAGCACAATGTGAGCACACACCCACAAGTGGTCTAGCCTTAGACTGGTTGTACTACAAAATGATCTGTGGTGAAGAACGTGGCCGAGGAGTGGACAGGGCTGAGCTGATGAAACCCGACACTCCAGAATTTGGATTGTGGAGTGTGGAAAAGACTGGCCAGTAGATGGAGAATGGAGAAGGCGTGTGGAGAAGAAGATGTCATGAGAAACCATGCGGGCCCTGAGCTAGACCAGTCTGAGGATGCCATTCGCACTGGGCTGTAAAATGGAGCCTCAGTTTGTGATTCTTCAGATGTGTGCACAAACTACATTTGCCTAATATATCGTTCATCCTAGTCACAGGGTAGAAAGACTAAGCAGGAGTCATTATGGATAAGATACAATAAGTTCCTCTGTCTTCATAATGTGTGCAAAAGTTGGTTGTAAATGCACTCGCCTTTCTCCAATGAAAGATTTCCTTTTAGAAACTCTTTCTTGGGGCTGACTCAGAGGCCACAGACGAGGAGGGTCTCTGGAGAGCCCAAGGAAGAAACTAGCAGGAGGAATGAAATTAAGTTGAAAACCTCCTTTGACATTTAAGAAAAGTCAACAACCATCTAAGTGATGAGAGAGACCAGAAATATAACTGGCTGAATGTCAATTTTAAAACTAGAAAGATAGCTGCTACTTTATCTCGCTGAGCAGGTGTTTCTGAGCAGTAAATAACTCACGGTTGGTCTATTAAACTTTAATGCTTGTGATAACAGCAAAGAGCATGTTGCCGCCCTCCTAAAAATACATATATATATAAACAAACAGCAATTTTCAACATTTATGCTTCGCACCATTTTCTTTTCACAGTTGTTTTACTGCATTATCTTTTGCCATTATCTTGGCCACAAGTCCCTGCTGTATGAAGCTGATTTGCAATCGTGGGCAGAACAACCTAATGTAATTAACTATCTGGCAAGTGTACAATGATCATTTCCACATAAAAAAGATTCTCTCCTTGAATGAGCACCCTCCAAATAAGGAACCGATTTCACTGCTTGTAAAGCAGGGGATGAAATTTTAATTTTGGGGGGGGTGTGAGGGGAGAGGCATGTTTCCTCCCTGCTTTCTTCATTTAGTTAAAACTCATCATTTTTGTGAGATTTTTTTATTGAAATAGTAATTATAGCACTTCAAAGTGACTTTAAAAAATATCCAGAAGAAAAAAAATGAAGCAACGTAATTGGAAAAAGGTTAGACACGAAGAGATGTGCAATTTGAATCAGCGAGATGAGAATTATTACCTAATAATGAGGCTTTGCACTCCTATTACACTGGCTTTTGTATCTGAGCCTTTAAAAACCACGAGCTAATGAAGCTTCCTGCCTCCCCTGTGACTGGGGTCGCCGTCGTCGCCCTCTGATAAATGGAGAAAATAAGACCAGGTGAACCTGACTTCTCTTCAGTTCAAACCGTTTATTAATGCTGTGGTTTGGAATAAAACTTGGAAACGTCCACTTCCAGGTTCTCTTTCTTATTTGCTTTCTTTTCCTAGACTGCCATGATTTCTAATTCACAGTGAGGTCCCCAGGTGCAGAGAGCGCGATGCAGTGGTGATCAGGTTGGATTTAAGAGTCCCTCCCCAGCGAGGCTTAATGGACCCAGCAGTGGAGACTAAATCCTCTTATGGAAATGAGAAGGAGGGAAGGAGAGGGCCCCAGCTGTGTGCAAGAGCCAATTATTAAATATTCAGGAATTCACCAGCAGGTTGTTAAACCTATGGTAGCTTGAAGTCAGTCATGGTGGGAATATTTACACCACAGATATCAGCAAACACCGCAAACCAGGGCTCCCCACTGCCAGGCTGGTTCACCAGCACAGCTCTGAGAGTGATAAAGAAAACTGAGTGTTCTCAGGTGTTGCGTGAGCCCTTGAAAACTGTTTTGCGTCCTGCATGGAAAGTAGTGTTTTACAATCATAGATCAGAAGGTGATTCTGAGATGGAGGGAGAAGAGAGGCTCCCTGGGAGTTCAGTAAGCTGAGGTTCATGTTGTAAGTGCCAGTTAATACTGAGGTTTGGGCTACAATTAGCTGATCCTGGGAAAATCAGTCATTGAAACCAAGAAGTGCCTTTACCTCCCCTGGGCATTTGGCCTCCATTTCTATGCCCTCTCCTGGATGGCTCCATTCAATCCCCTGGATGGCTCCATTCAATTATTATGAAATAATTCATTCATTCAGCAAGGCAGTAGTAATTCCTCCTTGAAGAAGTACTTTTAATTAGGGAGGCTGGGAAAAGAGGCAAAAAAAAAAAAAAGAACTAACAATCTAACATTTTTTATAGACATTTTCCTATGACCTTTATAATTATTTACTTATTTAATACTCAGATAACCCGATTAGGTGAAGATTCAGAAAGTTTCATGTGGTATTTCTCTGTTTTGGCAGTGCCTGGATAAGGTGCTGCCCAATTAGAATTTAGACAATAACCCTCACATAGGTATCGGGGTGCCAAGGCAAGCATCCTGAGATCCCCCTTCTGATTCTATAGAGGACAGAAAACCCAAATTAGAATTCTGAAGACCTGCCATTCTAGTATTCTTTTCTCCTACTCCCCACAAATCCTGGAGAGTCTGTTTTCTTATGCAAATGCAGGTAATATCTGCATTGTTTTCTTTACTTGTTTTGGTGAGGACGGAAGACACAGGAAAGGCATTTTAGTAAATGGTGAATTGTTTTGCAAATGTAAAACCAAGTCTATTTTCCTCTTCAACCAGGCCTTCCTTTCTTTCCTCTTTCTATCTCCTTTCCCCCACGGACTCCATCAATCTAAGAGATTAATTTCTACTCCAGAGAAGGTGATCTTTTAAGTCATTTCCTTAAAACTTTCTAAGATCCTTGAACTGACAAGCTGTATTTTGTGAAAACGCTGAGCTGTCATACTGATGTCCATATTTATGCCTAATTCCTGGGAGAGGGGGCTCAGGTCCTCGGAGCGGGACTCCTTACTTCTGCAGCTCTCCAGCTGTGCATGCCCAGATCCATACAGATGCAGTACATTCATTTAGACTGAAATGGGAAATGTGGAGATAGTTGAGACCAGCCATATGGCGAGTGACTCATGCAGCTCTGATGGCAAAACTAGAAGTCATCACCTCCTTGGCTGCCTGAGCTCACTGCAGAGAGCAAGGTCACCTTGCACGCCACATTTCTGTGGTCCTTGTCTCCCTTGCTCCATTTTTCTCCTCCCATACACCTCTGCCCCTCTCTTCAGAGCATCACAGCCCTTGAGCCTCATCTTTCAAACCTGCTCCCAAGTCCAAACATCCACTCACTCATCCCAGGAGGAAAGTCATCCTCCCTCATTGGATTGCTCCTACTGCCCCCC
Source organism: Glis glis (assembly GCA_004027185.1). Classification (NCBI taxonomy): domain Eukaryota; kingdom Metazoa; phylum Chordata; class Mammalia; order Rodentia; family Gliridae; genus Glis; species Glis glis. Next base: position 1,699 of record PVJS01030136.1, on the reverse strand, counting down.
GGACCATTAGCGGTCAGCTCCAAAGGAAAAGTGCCTCTCCCCATCCACAGTAGGATGAGCCAGTACAATGGGCCACCAATGTCCTCAACTTGGCTCTTGAGTTTTAGCCTTGCCTTTGCCTCTAATTTGCCAACTGATGTTGGTTTGAAGAACCTTGGACCAGACTGTACATTGTTCCAAATGTACAGGCACCAAATGCCAGGCACTCTCCTAAATGGTTTACAAACATGATCTTACTTAATCTGCCCATGAACCCATGAAGTCACTACTATACTGATTCCTATTTTATGGTGGAAAAGGCTAAAATTTAGAGGGGATAAGAAATGTGCCCAAGGTCATAGCCTTCATAAAATTGAAGAGCTGGGACTTGAATTCCGTATGTCTGACTGGAGTCTACTTTCTTCAAAGTAGAAATCATTAAAAAATGATTTTATATATTATTTTCTGTCCAAATAGTAATTGTAGGAATATGATAAGGAGGATTCCAAGAGGACTCATGATGTCCACCCCTGATGTCATGTCCTGTACCACCCCTCTCTTTTAGTGTTTGTGTGACCTGTGACTTGCTTTTAGCCTATGGAACATGGCCAAGGTGGGGTGTCAATGCCATGGTTTTGTTACCTTGAAAAGCTATTTTTCCAAAAGAATTAAAGCCAGAATACTATAGTCATACATGCATGTCCATGTTTACAGCAGCACAACTCACAATAGCCAAATTATGGAACCAACCTTGCTATCTGTCAACAGATGAATGGATAATGAAAATGTGATATATACATTTTACTCATCCGTAAAGAGCAACGCAATTATGATATTTTCAGGAAAATGGGTAGAACTTGAAAATATGCTAAGTGACATCAGCCAGTCTCAAAAAGTCAAGGGTCAAATGTTTTCTCTCATATGTGGAAGCTAGAGAGAATATAGGAAACAAAAAGGACTTTAGATAATTGAGGAGAGAGACCAGTACAGGAGTGGAAGAGGATAGTGAGAGGTAGGTGAGGAGGGGAAAAGGAAGAACTGACTAAAGAAACAGTTCAAATTATGCTATGCCCATGTATGAAGGTATCACTACTAATCTTACTATTATTTAGTGGGGTGGGACCTAAGAGAAACAAACCAAGATCTGTGTGCATGTTTGCTTGTATGACTCACTGTGATGTATAATTACAATGCACCAATAAAAAATACATACACACACACACACACACACACACATACACACACACACACACACACACACACATATATATATATATATGAATTGTCTGAGTAGATTAGAGTAAGAGTGACCCTGCTGTTGGCCTTGAGGAAACAAAGAGCTGTGAGCCATCTATGGGGAGGGTGACGTGGCAGAGGACTTTGGCAGATTCCACAAATCTTGGAATTGGATTCCTCTCCAGTCAGCCCTCCAGGGCCTGGCTGACACCTTGACTACAGCCTCAAGAGACCTTGAGCAGAGGATGCATTTCAGCCAGGCTGATCCCCAACCCACAGAAACTATAAGAGTATATATATATATATGTGTTGTATCAGCCACTAGGTTTGTGGTAATTTCTTATGCAGCAGTAGAAAATTAACACAGGTTAAAGAATTCATCCAAGGTCACAGCTCTAGTAATTTAGAACTGGGAATTGAACCCAGGTATGTCCAACATGAGAGTCCACATTCTTTTTTTTTTTTTTTTTCACGTTTGAACATT
>PVJS01030135.1:0-24289 GCA_004027185.1 Glis glis | reverse complement strand
TATTTTTTTATGTTTTTACTGGTGCATTGTAGTCTCACATCACAATGAGTATCAGTTTGTTATTAACATACATGCACACAGCTCTTAGTGTCCCTCCCCCCCTCTTCCCCCTCATATGTAGTACTGAGAATGATGTTGGTATAATCTCATATATACACATTGTTTATGATAGTAATTCCATAGATTAACTTCTTTCTTGCCCTTCTCCTTCCTTTGTACCCCTTTGCTTGCACCACTGAGGGTTCCCTGTTGTCATTGGAGTCCCTTTAGTGTCCCCACTACTCCCTAGGTTGCACATATTAATGAAAACATATGTCCCTTCTTTTTTTGTGATTGACTGATCTCACTTAACATAATGTTCTCCAGATCTTTCCATTTTCTTTCAAATGCTGCTATTTTGTTCTTCTTTATTGCTAAGTAGAATTCCATTGTGTGTATTTCCCATAATTTTGTAATCCATTCATCTGTTGATGGACATCTAGGTTGGTTCCATAATTTGGCCACTGTGAATTGTGCTGCTATGAACATGGGTATGCATATATTACTGTAGTTTTCTGGTTTCAATCCCTTTGGTATGATACCCAGTAGTGGTATGGCCAGATCATATGGTGGATCCATTCCCAGTTTTCTGAGGAATCTCCATACTGATCTCCACATTAGTTGAACTAGTTTGTAATCCCACCAACAGTGTAGAAGAGTCCCAATTTCCCCACATCCTCGCCAACATTTGTTGTTGTTTGACATCTTAATGCTTGTCATTCTAATTGGGGTCAGATGAAATCTTAGAGTAGTTTTGATTTGCATCTACCTGATTGCTAATGATATTGAACATTTTTTCATGTATCTATTGCCATTTTTATCTCCTTTCATGAAGTGTCTATTCATTTCAGTTGCCCACTTCTTGATCAGGTTGTTTGTTTTCTTAGTGTAAAGTCTTTTAAGTTCTTTGTATATCCTAGATATTAGACCTCTGTCAGAGGGATAGCTTGCAAAGATCTTCTCCCATTCCATAGGCTTTCTCTTTAAGCTCTTGATGGTTTCCTTTGATGAGCAGAAGCTTTGTATTTAATGCTATCCCACTTATTAATTCTTGTTTTAATTTCCTGTGCTTTGGAGGTCTTGTTGAGGAAGTTTCTACCTGTGCCTATATGATGGGGTGTTGGACCTATGGCTTCTTCTAATAATTTCATAGTCTCTGGTCTAACTTCCAAGTCGTTGATCCATCTCGAGTTGACTCTTGTGCAGGGTGAGAGGTAAGGATTCGGCTCCATTTTTCTACAGGTAGATAACCAGTTTTCCCAGCACCATTTGTTGAAAAGACTGTCCTTTCTCCAACATATGTGCTTGGCAACTTTGTCAAAAATCAATTGGCTATAAATTTATGGACTTGTTTCTGTATCTTCTATTCTATTCCACTGGTCTATGTGTCTGTTTTTGTGCCAATACCATGCTGATTTTATTACTAGAGATCTGTAGTATAATTTGAAGTCAGGAATTATGATGCCTCCTGTATGGTTCTTATTGCTGAGAATTGCTTTGGCTATTCTGGGTCTTTTGTTTCTCCATATGAAATTAATGACTGATTTTTCTAGCTCTGTGAAAAATGATGTTGGTATTTTGATAGGGATTGAATTGACTCTGTAGATCATTTTTGGCAGGATGGACATTTTGATAATATTTATTCTGCCTATCCAAGAGCAGGGCAGATCTTTCCATCTTCTAAGATCTTCTTCAATTTCTTTCTTCAGTGTTCTGTAGTTTTCATTGTAGAGGTCTTTTATCTCTTTGGTTAAGTTTATTCCTAGGTATTTGATTGGTTTTGAAGTTATTGTGAGTGGGATTGTTTTCTGGATTTCTTTCTCAGTGGATTCATGGTTGGCATATATGAAAGCTACTGACTTTTTTAGGATCTTGTATCCTGATACTTTGCTTAATTTGTTAATCAGCTCTAGTAGACTTTTGGTTGAGTTCTTTGGAACTTCTAGGTATAGGATCATATTGTCTGCAAATAAAGATAATTTTAGTTCTTTTCCTATTTGAATTCCTTTGATATCCTTCTCCTGTCTTATTGCTCTGGCAAGAGTTTCAAGGACTATGTTGAAAAGGAGTGGTGATAGTGGGCCTCCTTGTCTTGTTGCTGATTTTAAGGGGAATTCTGGCAATTTTTCCCCATTCAATATGATGTTGGTTTTGGGTTTCATATATATTGACTTAATGATATTGAGGTATATTCCTTCTATTCCGATTTTCTGTAGAGTTCTTAACATGAATGAGTGTTGAATTTTGTCAAATGCTTTTTCCACATCTATTGAAATGATCATGTGATTCATGTTTTTAGTTCGGTTTATGTGGTGGATAACATGTATTGTTTTGCGGATATTGAACCAGCCTTGCATTCCTGGGATGAAACCAACTTGGTCATGTACGATTTTCTCAATAAGGTTTTGAATTCACGTGGCTAGTATTTTATTTAGAATTTTTGTGTTTATGTTCATTAATGATATTGGTCTGTAATGTTCTTTCCTTGAGGTATCTTTATTTGGCTTTGGTATTAATGTGATATTGGCCTCGTAAAAAGAGTTTGGAAGAATTCCATCTCTTTCAATTTCATGGAATAGCTTGTGAAGTATTGGTTTTAGTTCATCCATGAAGGTTTTGTAAGATTCAGCTGGAAAACCATCTGGACCTGGGCTTTTCTTTGAGGGAAGACTTTTTATTGCTGTTTCTATCTCTGTGCTTGCTATTGGTTGATTCAGTTTTTCTGTATCCTCTTGGTTCAATTTAGGTAGGTTGTATGTGTCTAGAAATCTTTCAACCTCTTCCATGTTTTCCATTTTATTGGAATATAAGTTTTCAAAGTAGCTTCTTATGATCCACTGGATTTCTCCACTATCTGTGGTGATATCCTCTTTTTCATTTCTGATTTTGGTAATTTGCGTTGATTCTCTCCTTCTTTTGGTTAGGTTAGCTAGTGGTTTGTCAATCTTGTTAATCTTCTCAAAGAACCAGCTTCTTATTTTGTTGATTCTTTGTATTGTTTTTTTATTTTCTATTTCATTAATTTCTGCTCTGATTTTAGTTATCTCCTGCCTTCTACTGGCTTTGGGCTGCAACTGTTCCTATTTTTCAAGATCTTTGAGGTGTGTCATTAGGTTATTTATTTGGATGTTTTCTGTTTTTCTTATGTGGGTACTCAGTGCTATAAATTTTCCTCTTAACACCGCTTTCAAGGTGTTCCATAGATTTTGATATGTCATGTCTCTATTTTCATTTAATTCCAGGAATTGTTTTATTTCTCCCCTCATTTCTTTTCTGATCCAGTCCTCATTCAGGAGTGTATCATTCAGTCTCCATGCACTTATGTGATTACTTTTTGTCTTTCTGTAGTTAATTTCCAGTTTCAATCCATTGTGATATGAGAAGATGCAGGAAATTATATCACATCTTTTGAATTTGCTGGTGTTTGCTTTGTGACCCAGTATGTGGTCTATTTTGGAGAATGTTCTGTGGGCAGCTGAGAAAAATGTGTATTCAGGTGTTGTTGGTTGAAATAATTTGTATGTGTCTATTAGATCCATTTGGTCTACAGTTTTCTTTAGGTCTGAACAATCTTTATTCATCTTTTGTCTGGAGGATCGATCTAGTGGCGCGTATGGTGTGTTGAAGTCTCCCAATATTATTGTGTTTGGATCTATTTGGGACCTGATGTCCCGAAGACTTTGTTTTATTAATGCGGGTGCGCCCATATTTGTGGCGTACATGTTTACTATTATTGTATCTTCTTGTTAGATTGTTCCTTTTATTAATAAGAAGTGACCCTCTTTGTCTCTTCTGATGTGTTTTAGTTTAAAGCCTGTTTTGTCTGATATAAGCGTTGCTACCCCTGCTTGTATCCGATCTCCATTTGAATGGTATATCTTTTTCAATCCTTTTACCTTTAGCATATGAGTATCTTTGTCTAGAAGGTGAGTTTCTTGTAGACAGCCTATAGTTGAGTTATGCTTTTTGATCCATATTGCCAGTCTGTGCCTTTTAATTGGAGAGTTGAGTCCTTGACATTCAATGTTATTATGGAGGTATGATTTTTGTTTCCTATCATTTTGAGTTTTATTTTCTATTTGCTGTGGTGACAAATCTCCTTGTTTAGTTGCTTACCTGGTAGCGTTCACCTCTCCTGTGGTTCTGAAAATTGCTTGTTTTTCCTTCTTTGTGGTTTATTTCTTTTAGGATTTTCTCTAGTGTTGGCTTGGTCCTCATGAATTCTTTAAATGTTTGTTTATCATCAACATTTTTATTTCTCCATCAATTTTAAATGATAGCTTTGCTGGATATTTCAGTCTTGGTTGGAAGTTGTTTCCTTCCAGGGTCCGGAGTACTTCGTACCAATCCTTCCTGGCATTCCTGACTTCGGTTGAGAGGTCTGGGGTGATTTTTATGGTTTTGCCCCTGTATGTCACCCGTTCTTTGTTCTTGCTGCTTTTAGGAATCTGTCTTTGGCCTCTATATTAGTCATTTTAATTATTACGTGGTGAGGAGAGGTCCTTCTTTGGTCCTGTCTTAACGGTGTTCTATATGTCTCCTGTATGTGAATATCCAAATCTATGTTAGGAAAATTCTCTGAAATTATTTCTTTGAAGAGGTTTCTTATACCCTTGGTCTGTGCTTCTAAACCTTCTTCAATGCCTTTTATCCTTAGATTAGGACGTCTTGCATTGACCTATATTTCTTGAATGGCCAGGGTGTGTTGTAATATCTTCTGTATATCACTGACTGTATTCTCAGTTTTGAATGAGCTGTCTTCCAGGAGTGATACCTGTTTTCCATGTGGTCGAGCCTACTAGAGTTGGTTTCTATTGCAGTCTTTAATTCATTTATTGTCTCCTTCATTACGTTCAGAGTTTCTTTCTGATTCTTCCTTAGCGCCTCAACTTCCTCCTTCATCTCCTCTATGCTTTATTTGAGGCCTTTCATCATTCTGAAGATCAAAATTCGGAATTCTCCATCTTGCATTTCGTGCAGGTCAGAGTCAGTAATCTCACTTGTTAATGCATCGTGGGTGTTTCATGTTTCCTCACTGTTCCTCATTCTTGTATTTTCAGTTTTTTCCATTTTGTGTTTCTGTTGCTTCTGCATCATCTTCCTTTCTGTGTATGAGACCTCTTGATGGTACCTGTAGTCCCAATTGGGTCAGTATGCTGTAGGCTGTGGATCCCTCTTGTCCGGTTGGCTATGGCGTGGTATTGTGTGGAGGGGTAAGCATGCTCCAGAGCTTGGGTGTTGGCACATGAGGAGCACTTCGAGGCATGGTGTTGTGTGCGGGAACTGAGGCACGGGTGACAGTGCTGGAAGGTGCCCTGTTTCCGAGGTGCGGGTGCTGGGGGTCACCTAGGGATGCACACGTGCTCTGGGTCTCAGGCGATGTTGCCAGAGGGTGCCCGGGCTCTGATGCGCTACACTGAGAATTTCGAATGGGCCTGTGGGAGGTGCTGGCTCCGGGTATCGAGTAGCGGCTCTTAGGGGTGCACAGGCTCTGAGGCATGGCACAGAGAATCACACATGTGTCCCAGGGGGGAGCATGTGCTCCTAGATCTCAGTTGGCAGCACCGGGGTGTGGCCTGACTCAGAGACATCCCGGAGAGCCGTGCAGGTCTTGGGTGGTGGAGCTGGAGGGTATCCGGGCTCTGAAGCATTGCACAGAGGCTCCTGCGCAGGGGAGAGAGGTGCAGGCTCTGGGTCTCGCGTGGCTGCACTGGGGTCCAAGGCAGGGCACGGAAGGCCGCCCGGGACACGCAGGAGGTGGCCGGTGTGTGAGGCCAGGCGTGGAGAGCCACACGGGTCACACAGTGTGGCACTGGATTCTGAGGCATGGTGCGGAGGGCTGCCTGGGTCGCGCAGGAGGATGCCGGGGTCTGAGGCTGGGCACGGAGAGTTTTCATGGTCACGCTGGCGCAGAGGCCGCTGGGGTGACACAGGAGGACTATGAGGAATAGAGTTGTTTTAAAAAGCTGATTATATGCTGCCACCAAGAGACTCCCTCTAGATACAAAGACACAAATGGGTTGAAAGTGAGAGGATGGAAAAGGATATTCCATGAAAATAATAACTAAAAGAGAACAGAAGCGGTTATAATAACATCACACAAAATGCACCTTAAACCAAAAAGTTTACAAGACACAAAAATGAATTATACATTAATATTAATTATATATTAATATCATATATATTAGTTATTAATTATATATATTAATAAAATGAATTATATATTAATTACACAAGAATATGTAATAATTATAATAATAAATCATCAGCATACAAACAAAAATTGACAATTATAGAATAATATTTGGAGATATTAATAACCCACTCTCAAAAATGGATAGAAAAACCAGATAGAATAACAACTAAGGAAATACAGGACTTGACTTGAACATCATGATAAACCAATTCGATCTAATAGATATACACATAACACTCCTTAACAATAGAATATACATATTCTGAATTGCACATGGGATATTTTCAATGTTAGAACATTAGGCCACAAATTATCAAGATAAAAAGTAAGTGTCATACAAAATACCTCCTCACCACAATGTCATCAAATTAGAAATCAATTATAGGAGGAAAATTTTAAAAATCACAATTTTTTAGAAATTAAATAACACACTCTTAAACCAATCTATCAAAGAATAAATCACAAGGAAAATTAGAAAATACATTGAGACAAATGAAAATAAGAACATAACCTACAAAAACTTATGAAACATGTTTCTGTTTCTTACAACTTAAGGAAGTAGAAATAAAGAACACACTAAAGGCAAAAATGATCTATAGGTTCAATACAACCCCTATCAAAACCCAAATAATGTTATTTGCAGAAATAGAAAAACTCATCCTTGGGGATGGAAGTGTAGCTCAGTGTTAGAGCATACATGTCGCATAAGTGAATCCCTGGATCCAATTTCAAGCAACAAAAAGCAAAATATAAAAGGAGGGAGGAAGGGAGGGAGGGAGGGAGGAAGAGCAGGCAGGCAGGCAGGCTTATCCTAAATTTTATATGAAAACTCATGGAGCCTCAAATAACCAATTCTGAAAAAGAAAACAAAGTTGAACAACTCACATGGATTTCAGAGCTTACTACAAGGATACAGCAATCAAAACAATATAGTACTGGAATAAAAACAGACATATAGAGCAGTAGGATGGAATAAAGAGTCCAGAAATAAACCATCTCAGATATGATCAGGAGATTTTCCACAAGGGTGCCAAAACCATTGAAGGGGAAGAAGACAGTTTAACAGATTTTGCTGGAAAAACTGGGTATCTATATGCAAAAGAATGAGATTGGATCCTCATCTAACACCATATACAAAAAGTAACTCAAAATAAATTAATGGCCTAAAGGTAAGACATAAAACTGTAAAACTCTTAGGAAAAAAACAAAAGACAAAATTTTCATGATGTTTTGGATTTCTTAGTAATGGCACTAAAGGTTCAGACAATGAAAGAACAAGGACCAACAAATTAGACTTCCCGATAATTTAAAAAATATGTGCATAAAAAGACAGAGTAAAAGTGCAACCACAGAATGAGATACAATATTTATAAATTGTATACATAATAAGAGATTAATATCTAGAATATATAGAACTCTTAAAACTTAATAAAAATATATTTAAAGTGGGTGAAAACTTGAATAGATTTTTCCAAAGAAGAGTCATAAATGGTCAATAAGCATATGAAAAGATGCCCAGCATCACTAATCATTAGGGAAATTGAAATAAAAACTACAATGAGATATCACTTCATACCCATTGGGATGGCTACTATTATTACTATTAAAAAAACACAGCAAATAATGATTATTAGTATATAGAGACATTGGAATCTTTTTATGCACCGTGTTGATAGGAATGTAAAAATGATAATACAACCTCTGTGGAAAATAGTATGATGACCTCTTAAAATACTTAAAATATAATTACATATGATCCAGCAATTCCACTGGGTATACCTCAGTGACCTGAAGTCAGTTTCTCCAAGAGATATCTGAATACCAAATTTTATAGCAACATTATTCATACTATCTATAATGAAGAAGTAATCTATATGCCCAACAATTTATAAATGGACAAGTAAAAGGTGATATATACATATAAAGAAATATTATGCAGCTTCAAAAGGAAAGAAATTCCAACATGCTACAACATGGATGAATACTGAGGACATTGTAACATTAAATAAGCTACTTACTAAAAGCTAGTCACTAAATATTATTAAAGTAAGATTCCACTAATATGAGATACTTAGTGTATTCAGAATCACAGAGACAGGTGGAATAGTGGTTGCCAGGCAGGGCTGGGGGCAGGAGGGAATGAGAGGTTATTGTTTATTTGGTACAGAATTTCAGTTTTATAAGATGAAAGAGCTTTGAATATTAATTATTGGTTTCACAACAATATGAATATATTTAATACTACTAATTATGAAGTACTAAGTATTGAGTATATCCTGTTACTGAGTAATATTAATTAAATACTGTATACTTTTTAAAAGGTTAAGATAGCCGGGCGTGGTGGCGTACGCTTGTAATCCCAGTACTTTGGGAGGCGGAGACTGGAGGATCCAGGTTCGCGGCCAGCCTCAGTCTCTCGTTCTCTCTCTCCCTGTCTTTCTCTCCCTCTCTCTCTCTCTCTCTCTCTCTCTCTCTCTCTACTTAGTGAGGCCCTTTGCAACTTTGTGAGACCCGGTTTCAAAATAAAGTATAAAAAATAGGGCTGGGGGCATAGCGTGGAGGTCGAACGCCCCTGCGTTCAATCCCCAGTACCGCGAAAAATAAATAAATAAATAAATAAATAAAATAAAAGGTTAAGATAGAAAATTTTATGTTTTATATATATATATATATATTTTTTTACCATAATGAAAAAATTAGGAAAATATGGGATTAAATGACATATATAAGTATGTGTCAAATATTTTCCTGTGAGTCCCTTTACAACAATCTGTTAAAATTTTTAGAATTACTTTTAGGATAAGAAAACAATGAAGAAGTTGTAAAGTTATAGAGTCTTATAGTATTTTTAAAAAAGCTAAATAAACAAAAAACTTCTAGCTAAAAATGAAAAGTGGTTGCAATTAAAAGACATTACCAGGGACAAAAGGGAAAGTCATTGAGTCAAAGGAGAACCACACACGCTGTTCAACCTCTCGTCCTAAAGGAAAAATAACGCTCACTGCAGGACAAAGAGATGGGTCTCTTTCCCCTCCACACAGTAGAAAGCCAGGGTTTCCATAGAGACAGACAAAGGTACTGACACAGTGCTTCAGATGTATTATAGGTTAAGTAATCTTTGGTAACCTGAGCTGGGCACAGAATCACCAGGCATAATGATATTCCTAAAAGAAATATCTTATAAGCATTAGATAATCAATTTACTCAGGAAGTTTCAGAAAACTACACCTCTAAGTGGTAGAAGCTGCCCTATGCTGCCTCTCTAAGGGTAATGCTCTGTGAGAATGTGATCTTACTGCCCTCTAATGGGTGGAATGTGATAGAATTAGATCAAATTATAATGTATAGGAAATTAGCCAATGATGATAAAAACTGTACTGTTATATTTACATAAAGATTTTCAATTTACAAAATACTTATTTTTTACCCCTGCCAGGTAAATAGAAGAGGCATTAATCCTGTTTTTATAGATTATTATGAAATTTAAGGATAGGAATGTTTATGTCTGCAAAATTTAAATGTAGGACCTTGAGATCTATAGACCATTTTTATGCATTCCTAATAAATATGAACTTGATGCCTTACACAAGAATTCTACTATATAGAATTTCAACTTAGAAAAATCATCCTTAATAAAGACACTTACCTATGAATTGGTACTTAAACTATACATTAAAGTGTTCATTAAATAGACATTAAATAAATACTATTAGGTATAAATACTTTAAATATAAAATTAAGCAATAATATAAATTGAATTGTATCTGTATTGTGATAAAACATGCTAAATGAACATTTGTTGCAAATGAATTATTTGTTTTCTCCCTCTTCATGTCTAAAACATTAAGTGGTTATTGATTACTATGTGAAAAGCTATGTGCAAGGAATAGTAGTATTTTAGTCCCAAATGAGAACTTCAGATCCAAACTCCTAATAGATGAGGAAACTCAGGCAGAAAGAATTTATGTGAACTGAAATCATTCTTACCTTGTAAGAGAGGCAAGCCTGGATTGCAGTTTTTCTACAATTTCAATGTTTCTCAATCCATTCTCAAATACAATTTCAAGTATCTCAAGATATAGATACGTAGATATAGGTGTGATTGCCTTTGACCTTCTTACTTGATAATACCTCACAAACATGAGCATTAGCACGAACAGGATTGGCTGAATCATAGCTGGTAAGCAGTACCCTGTGGCTCCGTGCTCACATTTAGCTATATGCTTAAAACCACTCCTGTCACACAAGGTCAAAATGAGGTCACTTCAATCTTTAGAAACCACAATTTCAAAGTGATTCCATTAAAGAAAATTGAAGGCAGAATTAACATATGACATGCCAATCATGCCAGCTATGGTGTGCCAAACCCAAGAGAACCTTTCCATAAGTATGTCTTAGACCCCAGCTTTGAGTATACCAATTTCAAAGTATACACTAGTAAGTATTCTGCAGTAAGTACAGGCAAAGACAACAGTTTTTGTTCTACATCCCAAATTCAATTGTGTTTGATTCATTTTAAACACACATTTCAGTAATATACAATGGTAACCTTCAAAATTTCTAAAGAAGACATCTTGAAAGATACCTTTCAAATTATTTAATCTAAATCAGCAAGTAAGTTCTGAAGTAATTAATTTTATACAACTTGTGAAAAACCACAGTAATCTATAGCTAAAAAACAGAGAGTGAATTTTAAACAAAACTTAGTGCTATATTTTTCTGCTTTAACTCTGAATTAGCAAAACTGCAACTTATTAATCATTTTATCTTTATTTTATTGGTTTTATAATCTTATTTATATTTACTATATAAACCTCTTTGGGCTTTATAGTTCTGTAATGACTATAAAAATAAGATATCCAAATCTAGTTTTATATTTGTATGTACTTTTAAATAAGTCCATGATAAAATAATTAAGACAACTCTGAATACTGAGATTATTTTGCCTGTAAAAGACATCTAGGTTTTTCAAGTTTGAAAACCTGTACTATGACAAAATGATTCTTAGCCATAGGAAAAAAAGATTGGTTGCAATCTAAACCAAAATTCTAGCAAGTTATTCATGGGGATAAACAAATTGACTGTAAAGTTTATATGGAAAGGCAAAACACCCAGGTAAGATGACTCAATATTTTTTGAGGGAAAGGTCAAAGTCAGAGGACCTGATGTTAACTTAAATGATGGTACCACAGTATTTAAGACAGCATGAAATTGATAGAAAAAAGACATATCAATGGAACAGAATACATAGCAAATACAGACCTTTATAAATATAGTCAACTGATCTTTGACAAAGGATCAAAGGCAACACTGTGGAGCAAAAATCTTTCCTACAAATGCTGATAGGACAAGTGGATGTCCACATGTGGAAAAATGAATCTAGACGCAGACCTCAAACTTTTGGCAAGAATTAACTCAAAGTAGACGACAGTCCTAAATAGAAAACACAAAACTCTGAAACTACTAGAACATACCATGTGGAAACCTAGATGAACTCGGGTATGGCAATAACTTTTTGCATATGACATCAAAGGTACAAGGCATGCAAGATGTAACTGATAATTTGGACTTTATTAAAACTAAAAACTTTGACTTTCTGAGAATGAATGTCAAGTATATAAGAAGACAAGCCATGGATTAGGAGAAACTATTTTCAAAAGTCACTTTTGATAAGGTAATGTTAATCCAAAATACATTTTTAAAAACTTTTAACTCAGCAATAAGAAAACAAAGAACTTGGTTAAAAAAAAAGCCAAAGACTTCAGCAGCCCTAATACAAGGAAGATTAATTGATGGCAAATAAGCACATAAAAAGATGTTCCTAATCATATGTCATCAGGAAAAGGCAAATTAGAACAACAGTGAGGACACCACTATCAGGGCCAAAATCCAGAACATTGATGACACCAAAACTAGAGAGGATGTGGAGTGACCTGAAATATCATTCATTGCTGGTGGGAATGAATATTGGACTGTCACTCTGGAAATCTGGCAGTTTCTGACCAAACTAAACATATTCTTCTCACACAATCCAGCAATTGTACTCCTTAGTATTTCTTCTAAGTAACTGGAAACTTATGTTCACATGAAAACACGCACATGGGTGTTTATAGCAGCTTTATTTATAATTGCCAAAACTTGAAAGCAGCCAAGAGGTCTTTTAGTAGGTAAATGAATAAATAAACTTGCATATCCAACAATGGAACATTACTCAGTGCTATAAAGCAATCTATGTTATCAAGCTATGAAAAAACCCCGAGTAACCTACATATGCCTTAGTGAAAGAAGCCAATCTGGAAAGTGACATATTGTAATGACTACAGCTATATGACATTCTATAGGAAAAGGCAAAACTATGAAGATAGTGAAAAGGTGAGCAGTTGCCCGGGGAAGGAGAAAGGAGAGCTGAACAGGTGGAGCGCAGAGAAAATGGGGGCAGGGAAAGTACTCTGTATGACACTGGAATGGTGGACATATGTCATCACACAGTCACTCAAGCCCACGGGATGTATAATACCAAGAGCAAACTCTAAACTATGGGTTTCAGGTGATACTGACATATCAATGTAGGTGACTCAGTTGTGACAAAAGTACAACTCCGGTGGGGGATGTTCACAGTGGAACATCCTCTGGTGGAGAGAAGTTATGCATGAGTGGAGGCAGGAGATGGACAGAAAATCCCTACACCTTCTACTCAGCTTTGCTGCGAACCTATAACTGCTCTAAAAAAATAAAGTCTATTTACACACACAGACACACAAATGGAAAATGGAATAGAGGAAAGAAAAACAACTATGGTAGAATTGCTTTAAAAAGCATTGTAAAATTTCATACAAAAATACCCCATTGCCTATCACAATAGTCTAGGAAAACGAAAGACACATATTAGGAAAACCTTGAACCACCAATGGCTATCAAATCATGTCTTTCATTTCAGGTTCCTTATTGCACTTACAGAATTCTCTTTATTATTCTTAATAGATGGTAACTATTCATTTTAACTAGAGATGAAATAAAATTAATTTAGATAGTTTCAACCCTCTAGGATCCCTGCAGGTAAGCAAGACACAGATGGAAGGGCATGCAAACAAAGGAACTGTGTGTGTGTGTGTGTGTGTGTGTGTGTGTGTGTGTGTGTGTTACCAGGGATTGAACCAAGGGCATTCTACCTCTGAGCTACACCCCCTGCCCTATTTTTTTTTTTTTTGAAACAGAGTATCACTAAGTTGTGGAGGGCCACACTAGGTTGCTGAGGCTGGCCACAAACCTGAGATTCTCCTGTCTCAGCAGAACATTTTAATCACAGAACAAATTTGAGTCAAAACAATAAAAACTCCACAGGATTGAAATTGAAGGCTTATATTAAAATGTATATGGAATTCACATGGCGTATGTGGTTTCATAATGTAGAAGAATAATTTCTTTCTTTTGTTTTACTTATTTGGTAACAAGTCACTCTTCTGAGCCAGGCGTTCTATCTTAAATGCCATTCCTGCCGCATATAAGCCCTTCTCTAACTCAACGTTGGGACTCTGTTCACCCTCACACACATACCTTTCCTTGTCAGGGCTCTCCTCACCAACTAGTGTACAGGGCATATTTAAAACACATACAAAAACAAAGCGCTTCTTCCAAGTGTTTATCCTGCTCATTTCCTGATAGAAACAAAAAAAAAATGGAGATTTTGTCAAAATGTACAAATCCATTCACTCATTCACTAATCTGTATCCCTTTAAAGGCTGAATCAAACCAGGACAAATATTAGGGAAACTAATTTTATAGTTTCTAAAATGCAGCAAAAATTACTTTGAGCCAATTTTTTTCTTGAGATCTAAATGAAAAAAATATTTTTATATTTGTAGATCTATTTCTATAATTTGAAGTTTGTTCCTTTATTTTCTGTTTAGTGTTCACCTATTTATACCTTAGAATAGAGTAGTTTAATTTTTGAAAATTTTTTCTATTATTTAATTAATAATCGTCAACCCTTTTTATAGCTGTTTTCCTAATACATTTTGCTGCTAATTATTTTCTGAATATTTTTAAAAATACACTAGGACAAAAAAAATAACACAAATTTAAACTTCAACTTAAAGCCATTAGTTGATAAACCAACATAGAGAGTGTCATTTTACTGATTTAGTCACAGATTAATGTTTATTAATACATGAGTAGGAAGCCTTTTAACATGGGTCATAGAATCCAAGCAAACTAACAAACTACCCGGAAGTAATTTATAGGTTTCCTCTTTGTTTTCTTCCATCATATTCCTAATGTAGTTTACCCCTGGTAATGCACTATTATATTTCCTAGAATGTACAACATCATCAACTTAAGATAAACCATTATTATGTGCTATTAAACACACACACACACACAGACATACACAAACACACATAACCAGTTATGATATGATACCTCGTCAATTGGAAGATTCAGCCTGATTTCACTGATGTTAAAATGTGGGGGGAAAATGGGTATCTAGAACTAGGAAATAGTTTGTTTGCTAAGCCTTTTATGGCCCTGACTTAAAGTCCTAGCAACAGCAGAATTTTAGGTATCAAACTAAAATTATTGCTCAAAATACTTTGTAACAAAGTATTTTAGTTAGTAACAAAATACTAACAAAGTATTTTGTTGAAGCCTATTTTCAGGTTAAAAACTTACATAATAACATGGTTGTTTATTTCTATTTGCAGTCTAAGCATCCATTGTAATGGCTGATGTAGCTATTGCAGAAAATTTGGAAAGTCTAACTATATGGAAAGTTTAAAAAGCATCCATTTAAGTTTTACACTGTTTGTTTTTTCTGGACAAATTTCCAGAAAGTCAATTACATGTGAGTTTGTTATTCAAGAGATATTTGAAAACAATCTGCTTTAAAGGTTGAACAAAAATAATAAAATATGTGAAAATGTATTATGTACAAGCAAGTATAGATGCATATACACAATAAAGCTTAAATTGTAAACTATTGGTGAATATGAGTATTTTCATCTGTCAATGATAAGGTTATTTTCCATGGCTAATATTTTATGACATTGTCAAACAATTCAAAATTATTACAAATAAGGAAACTGCACATCAGCACTAAACTGCTCTCATCATATAGAATGCTCCTGTTCTAGATTTTTGTGAAAGAGCATAGGTCATAATGAAAACAGCTGGTGGTGTGATCATTGGAAAAGCATTCAGCCCTGTTGTCCCTTAATGAGTCTGACAGCCTTGAAATTAGATGAGCTATCAATGACTGTCATGTTTGGCAGCTGGGGACAATCATGGTTGAAATGATTTAGGAATTCCTTCAGTACTTTTTGTCTAGAGGCCATACAGATTATAATTTTAAAAATCCGTCAATACCTTTGCAGGGAAATTTCCTAAATCTATATGAAGATTTATTAACCAATTATTATTTTAGGGCAGTACATTGATTTCTCACTAGCAAATATGCTATAATAACCAATATTTCAGCTTTTCAATATTTCATATTCTCATCTATTGTCTTTATTTTGTCTTACATTTTAGTCTTGCCAAGTAAAGAGTAATGTGTGTATCTCTGCAAAACGATGGGACAGCCATTTGTCAGTCTTTTGGAGGTAATCCAGAAAGGAGATGTGAATCGAGGTATTTTATAACTCAGCTTATTCATATCTAGCTCAAAAATCGGTTTCATCCTAATTGCCTGTCATTTCACACTAAACATATATTTTACTAGAGTAAGAATGTTAAGTAGACCACTTAAAGTCTACATTCCAATTTCACTATTTTTCCTCCACTTTAGCTAACATATTTTAAGTGGAATTAGATGAATGCATTTCACTGTACCACATCAGAATCAAATGAGGCCACGGGGAGGCTGTTATGTGCATCTGAGTTCAAGTAACTTGAATGTCTTTATGATCGACTAGTAACTGAATACCCTCAGCACCTTGTGAAATTAGCAAACTGCCATTTACATGCAGGTCTAGGATAACATATCAGTAGTATATTTGTCTAATTACTGGAGTTTCCAGTTCCCTGGTGAACAAAGCAGGAGTAATGAACCATTTTAAGTAATATAACAGTAATATTATAATATCCCAGAGCTTCGCAGAGAATCACTTTCTCCAGGATAGTCTCAGCACGTATGAAAGACATGAGGAACCACAGATGTTTGTCACACTTTGTAGATGTGTTGGATGACATTTCATAATGCTGAAGAATGTTCCAAACTATTTTAGGAAGAAAGTTAAAAAAAAGAAAAGAAAATGAATGCTTCTATGGGTTTAAAATAGTGTAGCAATGACTATTTCAACATCTTGTTAGAACTTCTAATGTATACAAAAAGGAAGGAAAGAAAAAATATTACTACAGTTTCCCTGTTGTGTGGTTTGTCTAACCAATTAATTCAACAAATAAGCTGAATAAAGTTACATAAATGGGGCTCAGAGTTATAGAGATATTGATTTTCATATATATCAAACCCTGGGTCCTACATGCCTGTTATCTTTATTATTATTTTTATTTATTTTTGGCACTGGGGATTGAGCCCAGGGACATTCTACCTCTGAGCTATACCTACAGCCCTATTTATTTGAAACAAGGGTTGCTAAATTGCTGAGGCCAGCCTCGAACCCATGAGCCTCCTCTCTCAGCCTCCCAATTACCAGGATTACAGGCATGCACCACCATGTCCAGCTTGCCATTGTGAACTGAAATCTTGACTCTTACCTAATAATGTAGTTATTTTGCTAACATATCATGCTTTAGATTTTGTAGTGTGTTAATCAGTTTTGTGTTACTACAGTGTAACACCTGAGACAGGTACCTCATAAAGAGAAAAGATTTCTTTAGCTCACAGTTTAGGAGGCTGAAGTCCAAGATTGGGCAGTCCCATTGATTTGGTGTCTGATGAGGGTAGCAAATAGCACATCATGGCAGCAGGGGTTGGGGGGAAGCATGTATGGGAGCAAATATTCATATCTTCCCAAGGAGCAGAGAGTATGAGGATGGATGGAGTCAGGCTTGCTGTTTTAATATCTTTCTTGGGAAAACTATCAAAGGACCACATGAGAAATACCTCACGTCCCCAGTGACCTAATGATTTCCCACTTTGCCCCATCTTGCAGGGGTTCCAACCCCTCCCAACAGTACCACCCTGGGAGCAGGCCTTCAATCACTGTGGTCCCTTGAGGTCACTCCAGCCTCACCCACAACACAGCACTTTGTTACTGCCACTGAGCTGCTTCATGTTCTATTTGTTTTAAGATTTATCGTTATTCATAGGAATTCAGATGATGGAAAAGTAGTGAAAAAACTAAATCGAAATCATGAGGAAAACTTAAACATCTCATAGAAATTACATTTTGTAGGCATTGTTATTTATATATTACGTAAAAGCATGAATAGAAGGAAATAAGCATAGAAATAGAAATAAGAAATAACAATTAAGATTGAAACATGACAATAGAAAGACGGTATAGATCATTATTAATCTGAGAGAATAACCCTACAGTGCACACTCTTGGGAACTTTAGTAATTGTTAGCTTTAGTTCACTTTCTCTTGGAGTTAATTTATTGCCTAAAACTATAAAGATGGCTACAAAGCTTCATTGTTTATTAAGAAATGTGAAGCAAAATTCATCAGAATTTCCTAAACCCCTAAACTATTCTTCTGAAAGTCACAACTTTACATTGTTCTCTCCCCTTTCCAAAATGTAAAATGCTTTACTTTTACTCCTGAAATTTCTCTAGAATTACCATGTAATTTAAAGGGTGAAAACAGTTCTATGCTTTCTAATAACTATCTCATCTGTTTTAAGTTGAGCTACAATTTGGGGGCCATTATAACGAGATATATTTCAATTTTTACAAACCAATCGCTTGTTCATTTTTCTGAACAATAAGGTTATGTTCCTGTTCTCTGGTTAGCTAATTAGAAAGTAACTGCCATTTTTGTCTGCTAGAAAATGCATATTAGAACCAGGCATGGTGGCACACCCCTGTAATCCTAGTGCTTGGAAGGCTGAAACAGGAGGATCACAGTTTTGAGGACAGCCGTAGCAACTTAGCGAGGCCCCAGCAACTTAGCAAGACCCTATTTCAAAATAAAAAATAATATAAGGCTGGGGGTAGCTCAGAGGTAGAACACCCTTGAATTCAATCCCAGTACTCCAAAAATACAAGAAAAGAAAGAAAATGTATATTAATGTCCCGACAGAATTAGTTAAGTTTGAAAGTTAGCAATGGCAAAAGAAGTTGTAAAGTAATAGCCTCAAAAGAAATTAAAACAGAAAAAAATCACTACTATGAAGAGTATCAGGGTGTATTTAAACATAAATGCTGAATCTGGAAATTGCCATGTGAGTGAATTGCTATTAGTAGAAATCAGTGCCAAAGGGAACAGAGATTTATTTTATTATTCCATTTAAATGATCATCATTTTATGATGTGTTCCCAGTGGATCCAAAAAGGTTTGTATGTTTTGCATTTACCACACACAATAAGCATTGCCCTGGGATTTTGTTTTGGTCTTATTTCTCTAGTTCTAAAATGTGGAATTCTCAGGGGTTTCTGCTATTCTTTGTTATTTTCTCACAAATTCAATTAACTATTTAATTTCAGGAAACTCCACTTTTTTGATGCCTTAATCATATGATTTTTAACTTCAAATAAGAATTAATAATTCTAGAAAATGGATGGTAAACCTTTGTGTCTCAAGAAAATATTAACAATAATAGCAAAATAAGTGGTATAATTTTCATTAAAACCTTTTTCTCTCATGATCTCTGAAAAATAGTTTCTTACACTTATATAATGCAATAGTTTACTGGCAGAATAAAAAAAGTTATTATCAAATCCCACTTACTATTCCTGCAAGGCAATTTTTCCTCAGATAAAGACTGGAGAGTAGTTGTAAATGTAGGATTTAATTACAGCTATCTCCCACTTGGTGTCAGTGATCCATTCCTAAAACCAAAAATTTGGTGCAACAATGTTACCAGGAGTCTATATTTCATTATTTTAAATGATATATATCAACCCCAAACTCTAAACTGAGAACAATTTATAAATAACAAACTTGTGCTAAGATGCAAAAAAGGTTAAAACATATTTTGTTCTATAAAGTTTATATCTTCTTTTATTTTTTGCAGTACTGGGGATTGAACCCAGGGGCATTCTACCTCCGAGCTATACCCCAAGCCCTATTTTTTTTCTTTATTTTGAAACAGGGTCTCACTAAGTTGCGGAGGGCCTCACTAAGTAGCTGAGGCTGGCTGCGAACCTGTGATCCTCCGGTCTCAGTCTCCCAAGTACTGGGATTACAAGCATGTGCCACCACACCTGACTCTAAAGTGTATATCTTAAAAAAAAAAAAGCATTCTAATGGGGATCAGGAGACCTTCTATAAGATGTACCTGTTATGCTTGTTGGGATGTAAAATATTAAAGCATATATAATTCCAGGTATTATTTTAACAACCGTATAGATACATTTTAAAGTTATTATTTATAACTAAATGATTACTTTTGCCTTTAAACTAGTGACTTTTGCCTTCTAAGATCCATAGCATATTTCATGTTATACAGATTCTAAATCTTTATGTTTTTCCAATGATAGCGAGTAAAAAAGAAGAGCAAAATGAGAAAATAAAATGTTGATTTCTATGGTTGGTTTTCATAGAAATAAAAAAATTATTCTTTTAACTTACCTAAGGTTGATATTCTATAATGAAAACAGTTGGTTTATCAGAGCAAAGAGTGGGAAACACACCAAGTGCGGTGTGCATGTATGTTTGTATCACTTTGAACCTCACTATAATGTATAATTACAATGCGCTAATAAAAGTTCAAAAACCAAAGCAAGCCAAGATGCCAATAGGGAATTATAACCTAAAATAATCTGTATGCAGATTTAATAGGACTGCAGAAAAATGTCCTCCCAACATTACACATATAAAAACTGGTCTGATCCCAAAGTTTATTAATTTATTAAACTTTGGGATCAGACCAGTTCGGGGCTCAGTCTCGTGGCATTGGTCAACTGAACCATTCGCTAGCGAATTAAAAGAAACTTGTTCCATATTCTCGCCTCTTCTGTTCTAGGCTGGGGTGGGGGGTGGTAATTGAGGGTCCTGCAACAACTAGTTCATTCAGCTCTTTATAATTTTTGTTCCACTGGATCTTGTTAGGAATCTCATAAACCCATCTGCTTTATGACAAAAATTCCAGAAATCCTGACTCAGTTTCACCGGCATGATCTCAAAGCCTGTTTAGGTGATGCTATCAGAAGCTCATGTCCAAAAGTACCTGGCCCAGCGTTTTCCAGGAGACTCTCAGTCCTTCTTTGCTGAAAGCGCAGCTTCTGGCATGACGCTGATTTCAGAACTGCCGGGGAAGTACCAGAGTAAAGCAACAAAATACTGACCAGAGAGGAGGAAAGACTTAAAAGGACTGTGGTTAAATTAGGGATGGTTTTCAAAAGTGAAAGATCAAATGCAAATTCATAACAGTAATGCATTTGACAAAGAAATTTGATTATTACTATGGCATGTAAAATAAGTAATGAAGTCAGTTCAAACCTTAGATGAACATATTCTTTAAATAGAAAAAAACTTGATATAAAAATAATAATCCTGACACATATCATGATTATATGAAATATATGCTAAGATATACTAAAAATATAGCAAGGAAATCTCAGATTCAGTAAATTGGTAGTACATTTTAAACATCTGCTTAATGAAGAACCATAGGTAATTATTGTGAAGTCCTAGTTGAAAACTACTCACCAAGAAGATGCTATATCCAAATTAAAGAAGGAATGATGCAACCACATTAATGTTTTAAAATATAATTGAAATTATGACTAATAATGTATTCCCTTGGCATCTAACACCAAGGCAAAGTGGTATCAAGACTGATAAATAGGAACATAACATGGACAGTGAAGACACTAAAAAAATAGGAAAATATTAAATAAATCTTATTTTTTCTAGCACCTCTCTCTTTACAAGATGAAGGAGGAAAGATTTGTGACTCTTCAAGTCCTCTTGAAAATATCAAAGATAGTTTTAGGCATAAGATATCCAGAAAGCTATTTTATTTTATATTTAGGATTTGCTTTTGGAAAAAACAAAAATCAAAAGTTAAGAGGCTTTAATACTTGAGCTAGGAATTGGATCAAACTGCCTAAGACACAATATTGTCACTCATTTCAAAGTGATAATAAAACATTTTAAAATGAAACATAAAAGGTAGTATGCTTGTAAAGAATCTAAGCTCCTACCTAATGTGAGGACCCTTTGTTTTCTTTGACAAGTACATCAGAAAATCAACAAAAAAAAACACAGAAGGTAATTCTGGTAAGACACAACATTTTTATATTATCTAGGCATATATTGCACAGAAAAAACTATGAATAATTCTTCATGTGGCAGGTTATGGCAAGAAAAAGAAACTAAGGAAACAACTCCATCAAAACTAAACACATTTTACTCAGAGTTTAAGATAGTTGTACCTTTTAAACTCCAGCATTATAAATAAAGACAAATAAAATTCATTTCCAAATTTTGTCTTTCATTATGTTCTTTTATATTTTGTAACAAACTGACCCTTTAAGGCTGATCTTTTTTTTTTTTTTGCGGTTCGGGGATTGAACCCAGGGGCATTCTACCTCCGCGCTAAACCCCCGGCCCTATTTTTTTATGCTTTATTTTGAAACCAGGTCTCACGAAGTTGCGGAGGGCCTCACTAGGGAGAGAGAGAAAGAGAGAGAGAGAGAGAGAGAGAGAGCGCTGAGGCTGGCCGCGAACCCGGATCCTCCGGTCTCTGACTCACAAAGTACTGGGATTACAAGCGTGCGCCACCACACCCGGCTTAACGCTGACCTTAGAGAGTCCACAAGATCAAAATTAGTTTCATATTTTCACTAGAATATTATTAACATTAATTAATTCATCATTGATATCTTTAAACAAATTAATAAGTAAGCATTTTAAAATTTTGTTTCAAATCTCTTTGGAATCCTCAGTGAGACTAAAGGGCACAAAGGGATTCAGAGATTCAAAAAGTACTTCTTTAGCAAAAATCTACCCTTTTTCTTGAAAAATAAAGGCATGTATATGAGAGCATTTCTCTAATGCTATTACTTATAAGTAGTCTTATTCCAGTATATCAATTATTATGTTTAACCAAAGTAACTTCAACTGGGGATAGACCTCCATAAATATTACACACCTACACCCCTAGATTTCAGCATAGCTCGTGAACAGAGTCATTCTTTGTACTAAACTTCTCAAAGTATCAAAAATCAAGCACATTCATTAGCAGACCCAAAGATACAGTTTCTGTAGGATATGAAAAAGTAAGAAGCAAAAGCAAATAAATGTAAAATTATATTAATCTGTTTCAGTGTTTTATCTTAGAAATTATCTAGTTATCTAATGAAAATTAATTAATTTAAGTTAACATTGGTCCAAAGCTTTAAATCATCTAAAGATAATAAAAATTAAGATACCTTAAACTGGAGGTATACCTTCAGTGGTAGACTACATGCCTATCATGGGCAGGGCTCTGGGTTTGGTCCTAGCACCAAAAATAAAATAAAACAAAATAAAAATTTAAGTTGACATACTACAAAACCTAACTAGTGCTGACATAAAATTATCAGAATAATGAATCAATCTGGTTAAACTCAAACTTGCATTTTTGATAACCTGAAACATTAAGAAGAAATAATGCTAGTCTTCTTGATAAGTAAACGTATGGAAGTTGGGGAAGAATATACCCAGTATAAGAATCTATCCTTATATTTGACATGGACAAATCAGAGTAGAATAGTATTAAAATATTATAATATAATTATAACATCATTATGATAGTATTAAAATATTAGGTTATTTTAAAAGTATATTATTAAATCGTTTCATATGCCATTTTTCATCTAAATCATATACACTTTAATTTTTAAAATACTTCCAAGTTAGCTTCAATAAGATTAATGTTTAAATCTAGCATACTGGAAGTATTAGAAGTTCAGTTTTCTTATTTTCTAGAAATTTTAAGAATATTCTATTACACAAATATTTATTTCTTTTAGCCTGAAGATTCTTTAAGAGATTTTATAATATAATTTATTAATTTCACTGATGTAGGAAAATATTACAATCTTACACAATGAAACATAAAGGCCTTTCTGAATTTCAGACATATAGCCAGAGCCACAGACAAGACAGAATTTATAACTTTACTTTACATATTTTAGCCACGGGTCAAGAATAAACACATAATTACAAAACTCTTACTATCAAAGAATTATTCTCTTCCCAATAAGAGAATATCCTTAAGTTCAAAATAGATAAACAGAAAAGATTAACAAATTTTCCTCATCTTTCACCAAATAGAGATATGATGTCTATAATCCATTAGTCTATTTGTAGAGATCAACAAATGATCAGACCTTAAGATAAAATTCTCAATTAAAAAATACTAACAAGCCAGATTCTCTGTTGTCTTTCTTCTAATAGAGAATAAATCTCTACAAAACATTAATCTATTTATAGAGATCATCACATGGTCATACCATAAAATGAAATTTCCATTAAAGAATAACTTATCAGCCAAAAACAAAACAAGAGAAAAATGAGTAGAGAGTGAAAATGAGGTTATAAAAACAGGAGAGTTGTGCAAGTTTGAGGCTTTGGATTCACCTCTGAGAGATTAAACTATCTGTCAGTGACACCGGTCTAGCAATGAACTTTATCTGACTCTGGCGGATGAACCCAATTGGGCATCTTGGTAAAAACCTCCAAAACTTTTAAAAATATTTTTCATTAAAAAGTAAGCTTTTGAGCCCGGCGTGGTGGCGCACACTTGTAATCCCAGTACTTTGGGAGGCGGAGACCGGAGGATCCAGGTTCGCAGCCAGCCTCAGCACTCTCTTTCTCTGTCTCTCTCTCCTCTCTCTCTCTCTCTCTCTCACTACTCAGTGAGGCCTCCGCAACTTCGTGAGACCGGTTTCAAAATAAAGTATAAAAAATAGGGCCGGGGGTGTAGCGCGGAGGTAAAATGCCC
>PVJS01030134.1:0-24289 GCA_004027185.1 Glis glis | reverse complement strand
TTTCTGTGTAGACATAGTGACCTGACTTTGGAGACTACTTTTGCTCCCTTTATTTATTTATTTTATTTATTTATTTATTTATTTATTTATTTTTGGCGGTACTGGGGATTGAAACCAGGGGCATTCTACCTCTGGGCTATACACCCAGCCCTATTTTTTATTCTTTATTTTGAAACAGGGTCTCGCTAAGTTGCGGAGAGCCTCACTCAGCAGCTGAGGCTGGCCGCGAACCTGCAATCCTCTGGTCTCAGCCTCCCAGGTACTGGGATTACAAGCGTGAACCACCACGTCTGGCTTTTAGCTCCCTTTATTTATTTACCATTACCATAAAAGGATTGGACTATATAGCTCCAGCTATATAACTGATCATTGAACATGTTAGATATGGTGTGTTAGTATTTTTTGAGTGCCTATTATGTGCAAAGTTATGTTAGAGTTACAGTGGCAAACAGGAGAGACTGGATATGATATTATATCAAGAGAGGCAAATATTTCACAGTTAATTGCAAAATATTTCACTATGGTTCCTTTAAAGTGCCTTGAAGGAGAAGTCTAGTAGGCTGTGAGAGTTGATTGAAGAGGAGCTAGCTGGCCTTGAGAGCCATAGAAAGCTTCTTTGAGCAGGAGTGGAGATTTGATCATAGAGTAAGAAATAATCAGCCTAAGAGGTGACGTGATCAAGGAAATGGGGAAGAGAGAAGCTGACACTGACTGTCCCAGGTAGAGCCCAAGGCAGGCGAAGATTCTGAGGCAGGAAGGAAAATGCCACATGGAAGGAGCTGAAAGAGGCCAGAGTGACAGGAGTATAGAGTGCTTGGAGGAGCATGCTAGAGAGGTCACCAGGGATCACACATGGTCTTCTAGATCTTGTAAAAGATACGGAAACAAGTCAGGCTCCCTAAGGAGAACTCAGAGATGCAGATTAAGCTGGATGTGGTGGTGCACCCCTGTAATTCCCAGTACTTGGGAAGCTGGGACAAGAGGATCACAGGTTCAAGGGCAGCTTCAGCACCTTAGTGAGACTCTCAGCAACCTATCCATACCCCGTTTCAAGAACAAAAAAATAAAAAGGGCTAGGGATGTAGCTTGAAGGTAGAACGTGCCTGGGTTCAATCCCCAGTAACACACACACACACACACACACACACACACACACACACACACACAATGCAGATGCAGATTAGCATGCAGGGAGTTTATGGGTGAATACTGTAGGGATCAATATCTATAGGGGAGTGAAGGAAATAGGACCAGGCAAATTGAACTATGATGTAGGCTCCAGAAACATGTCAGTACATCTTACAGGGAGCGAAGAAGGCCCCTCAAAGTTGTCCCAAGTTTAGGCGATAGGGCTGGACCTTTGTACTTCCTCAGTGGCCAGTTGGCCAGTGGCCACATGAGAACTGCATGGGGGAAGGGTGATGTTGATTGAGCCTGTTCTCTTCATTTGAATTCAGCCGAGAGCTTTCAGAGGCTTGATTCCTAGTGCTGGTAGGAATGCAGACCTTGATCCTGAAGGGAGGATCTGCTGTCAACCAGGGCATATACCATGGGCATTTTTTTTTAAGTCTGGTAAGATATCAGTGAAAGGTTTTCAGCCTGTGAGTAATATCTGATTTTTGTTTTAAAAAGATCACATTGGCTGTTGCATGAAAAATGGATTGGAAGTGTGGCAAGATTGGCTCCAGAGATAACAGGAAACTGTGGTATTAACTAGGGCAACAGATCACAGTAGATTGGATTGGGCAGTTGCAGAAGAGAGATTGGTATTTGAATAGCAATAGAGCAGATATGGGGAAGGGGACCTGACAATGGCTTGGTTGGGGACATTGGGTGATAGAGAGATTCAGGTATAACCATGGAGTTCCTGGCTTGCAGCCCCGTTTGCTGCAAGGGGAGGCCGTTTGCTGAGCTCTGTAACTGAGCAGGAGAGGCGATCCTGAGTTCAGTGTAGGCAAGCTGAATTGAGGTGCTTGCAAGACACTCAAACAGAAAAGCAGTTATAATTCTAGAGCTTGGAAAAGATGTCTGGACCATAGATGTAAATTTAAGAACCATTGTGGTATTTGATAGCAAGATGGCCTAGAAGAAAATATGGAAAATTAAACGAACCTAGCAAGGAGCACAGAGGAGCTTCTGCATTTCAAGATGGAGGGGAATATGAGCCACTGATTGAAATAGAAAACAACTGGAGGGTATGTGGAAGGTTAGGGGAATGTAGGGTGTCATCATGAAGAGTTTCAAGGCTTCTATAGCAGGTGCACTTGCGGCACTTTTTATATTGGAACAAAATGCTATAGTCTAAATACATGGAAATGAGGGCAAAAATGTGTGGATGGTGGTTTTACATTTTGTTTTAGGCAAGAACTACCTCATTTACATTTTTCAATTTGTGATGGTGTATCATGCCCCAGACTGAAGAACTTTACCCTGATGCCAAGAAAGAAATGTTCCTTGTATGTCAGAATGTTCCAAACAGTAACAGGTGAGGATCTACTACTGAGTGCCTCCTGTGTGCCCACACTCTACTGAGCGCTGCTGGGCACAGGGAGGCCAAGGCGAGGTCGTTGCTCTCAGGAGCCTTAAAATCTGATTGAGTCAGACCTGTAACTTCTTTAGATATGTCTTCATTCCAAAACAAATGATGTTACTGGGTAGCAAGTGAGAGAAAAATTATGGGCTTAGGGGATCAAGAAAGGGTTAGGTGGAGACATTGAAATCTGCGTTCATGGCTCGGAAGGTTGGGTAAGGCCTGAATGGTAGGAAAGATATACTTCCAGCGAAGGGTAGGAATCACAGGAAAGGGTCAAGTCATGCATTTAGGAGATTTTAATAATTGAGAAATGCATAAATGCGTGGCACCTGAATGCTGCTTGAAATCACTGCTGTATTTTAAATTCTTTAAAAAGTTTCATTCTATTTTCAATCGATGCATAATAATTGTACATATTTATGGGGTTCAATGTGATATTTCAAGACGTGTACAACGTATAATGATCAAATCAGGGTCATCAACATTTCCATCACCTCAAACAGTTATCATTGCTTTGTGTTGGAAACTTCTAGCTATTTTGAAATAGAAAATTAATCATTGTTTACCATAGTCACCCTACACTAGAACTTATTCTTCCCATTTAACTGTATTTTTGAATCTCTTAACTGACCTCTTCCTCTCCCCCTCCCCTTTTAGACTTTAGTAACTACTATTCTACTCTCAACTTCTATGAAACCAACTGTCTTAGCTTCCACACATGAGTGAGAACACGCAGTATTTGCCTTTCTGGGTCTGGCTTAAATATTCCGAATTCTTATACAGTTTGGGGACCTTTAAATATCTTGATATTCAGTTTTTAATATCTTTTGAGGTTCTGAAATGTTCTGATGAAATATTTTTTATTTGCTTTTCTTTTGAATTTTAATTGGTGTGTGCTTTGCTTTGTGGTTTTAAATCTCAGATGGGCTAACTTTGACAATCAAGCCCAGAGGAGGTTTCCTGTGAAATGCAATCCAGTTCACTCCCACATCGTACTTCATTCTTTTATCCCTACCCCACCCAAAGAGATCATAGCATGCGCTTTCACTAATGAATTATAGATAACAGGTTTAGTAATGGCTTAGAATCCAGATGAGTCATTCTTTGAAGCATCTAAGACCTATGCTTATGTCCTTTCCATAGTATTTAGAATTGGTAGACTGCAAAAAAGAGAGTATATGACAGTGCATATAGAGTTGTCCTTTGGTATTCGTGGGAGATTGGTGCCAGGACCCCCCCAGACATCCACATCTATGGATGCTCACGTCCTTTATATAAAATGGTGTAGCATTTGCATGTCATCTCTGCACATCATCCTATATAAATTGTTTCTAGGTAACTTCTAATATAGTTGTTACTCTATTGTTTAGGGACTGATGACAAGGAAAAAAGTCGATGTTACATGTTCAATACAGACACCATTTTTTGAATACAAACTATTTTTGGTGCACAGTTGCAGAATCTGAAGATATGGAGGACTGACTGTATGTTAGCATAATAAATATGCATAGATCCATAGCATTATTTTTATGATAGTTGAACTTATTTATGAAGCGACAGATTGTTGTCTTGTTCTTTTCTGAACGTATGATACTGAATATCATTTCTTTAGGGTCTGTGATCTTCAAACCCAAATGGCTTCTATGGCTGTGACTGTCCCAAAGCTGAAAAGCTCCAGAGAGCACCACTGACACCCTGTTACCTCTCACACTCCTTACTTGTGCAGTGCACAGCCTCTGCCATACATCCTATTTCTGCAAATGGCTTGGCAGGTAGAAGTGTTCCCTGGGCTGTTGCCTTCTGGTAGAAGCCGTATCCCATTTTCTTCTAGAATGCAGTATTGCTGCTTAAACCGCTGTTATATATCAACTCCTGACTCCTTGTATATGGTCAGTTTTAACTCTGTAGATAGTTTTAGGATCTTCCCTTTGTCCCTGCTGCTATAAAACTCTGCATCCTCAGTTCTCCTCAGCTAGTTGCTTTGTTTTGGTGGAGAATATTGTTCAGTGGCTTGGGAGGTAAATTTCTTGACACAGCACATGTGTACAAATGTCTTTATTTTAGCATCTCATTTGGTAATTTGTCTGGACATAGAATTCTAGGTACACATTAATTTTCTCTCGGAAGTTTGAAAGATTGATTTCTATTGCCTCATAACTTCCTGAGCTGCTGTCAACAAGGACATTGTCATTCTGATTTCTATTCCTTAATGTGATTTGTATTTTCTCTTGGAAATTGTTTTGATTCTTTTTGTCCTGGGGCTTCTAAAATTTTATAATGATATGCCAAGTTATGAATCTTTTAAAAATATATTTTTTATGTTAGACACTTGGTAGACTAGTTCAATCTAGAAGCTCATGACTTGTGGTTTGGGGAAAACTCTTATATTACTAATATATCAATTCTCATTCTGGGTATGAAATTCTTTGGCTATTGAACATGCTAATCTGATTCTGCAAATGTCACAGTATTTTTTTTTAGCTTCTGTTGTTTTAAATCTTTGTCTATTTTACTCTTTAAAATATTCTGTCTTCTTCTCCAGCTTCCTTATATGGAGTGTCTTATTGTGCTCTTTTATTTTTAGTTTCCAGGAATTTTTCTTTTTTCTCGGAATGTTCTTTTTTAAAAAATAGTATCATGTTCCATTTCATGGATTCAATATTTTTTCTTATCTCTACAAGGACATTGATGATAATAAAATTTTTTCTTCTTGAATGGTCTATTTTTCATTATAAATATTAACTCACGATAATTGTACAAATTAATAGGTTTCACTGTGATATTTCCATGCATACATATATCATGCTTTCATAGTATCCAACCGCCAGGTGTGGTAGTGCACACCTGTAATCCCAGTACTTGGGAGGCTGAGACAGGAGGATCTCAGGTTTGAGGCCAGTCTCAGAAACTTAGTGAGGTCCTCAACAACTTAGTGAGACCCTGTTTCAA
The DNA here is from genome assembly GCA_004027185.1 of Glis glis. NCBI lineage: Eukaryota > Metazoa > Chordata > Mammalia > Rodentia > Gliridae > Glis > Glis glis. The sequence continues at coordinate 18,807 of PVJS01030134.1, read as the reverse complement.
AATAGAAAATAAAATAGGGTTGTGGGTGTAGCTCGGAGGTAGAATTCCCCTGGGTTCAATCTCTAGTAAAACACACACACACACACACACACACACACACACACACACAAAATCTACCTTCCCTACCTACTATGCTTTCTTGCTCTCTACCCTATTTTCTCTATCCCAGGTTGCTTTCCCCTTCCCTAATAGTTCCTTCTCTATTTTCCAGGCCATATCTCCTTTCTTCTTTCCTTCCTCCCTCCCTCCTTCCCTCCCTCCCTCCCTTTCTTCCTTCCTTCCTTCCCTTTATTTCTTCTTTTTTCTTTTAGTTTCCACATATGAGAGAAAACATGTGTGACTTTTCTTACTGTTTCTTGCTTATTTAGCTTAAAGTGATGACCTCTAGGTTCTATCCACTTTCCTATAAATAGCAGTGTTTCATTCTTGAAAGATGTATTTTTTCAGAACCTGTTTATTTGCTTGTTTTGATTTTCATCCTTCATGTTTTAGGTTCTCCTACGGTATCTGATGACACCTGGCAACAATTACTATTTCAGAGTGAAATTATGAAAGGTCACCTCTATGTAAGGCTTCTCAACTGGCTAGTTCACTGCTGAGTGACTGGGTTGGGTTATTTCTCAGGTCTGATCAGTTTACCCGGAAAGTGGTCATGTAAACTTTTGTAGGGTTATAGGACTGTTGATTTTATTCCAGGAGTCAATCAGAGGATGGAGCTGTAAGTCTCCCTCCTCAGTACATAAACCTTCTCACAATCCCTGTTAAGGATGTCACAGGGTCCTCAGCTGTGGAATGTCCCTTTAAGATATCCCTCCTTAGTTGGGCATGATGGTGCATGCCTGTAATTCCAGTACTTGGGAGGCAGAGGCATGAGGATCTCAGGTTTGAGAACAGCCTCAGCAACTTAGCGAGGCCCTCAGCAACTTGGCGAGACTCTGTTTCAAAATAAAAATAAAATAGGGTTGGAGGTATAGCTCAGAGGTAGAATGCCCTTGAGTTCAATTCCCAGTACTAAACAAAAAGAGAAAACGAAAAAGATATCCTTCTTTCTCCTGGGTAGGGGGGAAGGGAGAATGATATTTCCTTACTTACTTTCTTTGCGTAGATATAAGTCTTTAAAAGAAATCTCTTTACATTGTTTCAAATAGAGATTTAGAAGGCATCCCAAACCAGTCTTCATTTTAATTTCCCGTATTTAACCTGTCCCAGTGGCACCTCCTCCGAGCCCAGGGACCGAAGCCCTCTCCAGACCTCCACATCACGACAGTCGCAGTGAACTTGGCCAGACTCTGGGGACCCTGCGAGCCTCTCTGCGTGTGTGCAGAGTCTGCCTCTAGGTGTGGAGGTTTCTAATCCTCACAGCCATCTCTGGTGGCCCTCTTCAGGGTCACCAAAGGGGCATCTCACCAGGGTTCTGTTTGGATTCCAGAGCAAACAAAATCTGTGGTCTCTTGGCCGGGCCACGCGCTGTGAGTCCGCTCTGCCTGTGGTCTCCTGCAGACTCTGCCTGCCACCCTTGAGATTGAGAGGCCAGCTGGCCCCAACCTCGCTGCCCAGACCTGTCACCCATATGGCCTGTGTCGCAGCCCTCCGGTCTCTCATCTTCCCACCTCCTACTCGTCCCTGGGCTTTGTCTTCTACCAATACTGCCCCTTGCGCACCACATCATCAATAAGTATTTTAAAAATCATCTTTTGCCATTTTATTGAATTCTAACATCTTCCCTTAAGTTGCTCTCCCATTTTTCAAACTCATGAGCTCTTTTTTTTTTGCAATATTACATAATTCTTTTGTGAGAATTTTTTTTGGAATTTGGAGTTTTCTGGTTATTTTTGCATGGTGTGTGATAAAGAAATGCTTTCAGGCACAATATCTTGTTTATGTCAGCATACTGGTGAAGTTCATCTTACAAACTTCATTAAAATACAACCTTTACACGTGAGTCTTAAATCAAGAAGGGGACAAGTTGAAATCTGTATACATAATAAAGATATCCATTAATATGCACACATATTTTAACATGAATACATATACATGTATATATTTCAATATTTTCCACTTAAAGAATGAGACATGCTCTTTAATTTACAATAAATTAATACATGAGGATAGGCAAAATTTGTTAACAAGCTAATAGAGAAATGGCAAATTAAACCACATATATTTTAGAAACTAATCGTAATTTAATTTACGATTACCCCATCCAAAAAGCATCTGTGGGCTGATGTTGGGGATCGCTTCCCTTTCCATTTTAACTGAAACCTTGCTCTTCTCCTAAGAATGCCACCTCCTTCCAGTCCTCTTGAGGTGAGGCCATCATTTCTTTATCTCACAGGGCATGGATATACCATCCGCCATCTTTTCCCTCCCCTTTGACAACCTGACCACTGTCATTGTCTGAACCTCAGGCATCCTCCTTCATCATCAAGGGCATGTCACCTGCATCACAGCTCATTTGCATCTTCAACAGGATCCGTGCTGTGATGGATGAGCTGTCCTCCAGGCAGTGGAGGGGAGTGGGCATCCCATAGGCTGGACAGTGTCCCTCGGACAAGCTCAGCTAAGCATCACTCTGAAGTCATAAAACGACAACTCTATGCCTTCATTCCTCCTCTGCCCTCACTACCTGGGGCTTGGACTTCACTCCAGTCTCTGATTTTTCATTTCTTTCCTTTTCCCTGGTCCACAAGCCTCCTTGTGGCTTGATTTCTTGCCCATCTTGCCTCCATTGCTGTATCATCCCCCATCACCCTCAATATTCTATTTGTAATAACAAAAGATAATATTTATTAAGAGTGTTCTAGGTATTGGGAATATTACTAACCACTTCACATAAGTGATCATATTTCAGTCTTTAAATAAACCTCCATGGTTTGATGGTGTTATCATTTTCAGTTTACTGATGGAGAAACGATGACCAAGAATGGTTAGATTTCTTGCCTCAGGTGATGCCATTGGAAAGGGCTGCACCAAGTTTCTGTCTAGCTCCAGAAGCTATGCTCAGCTAACTTATTGTGCCAATACCTCCATGTCTCCATCTTGTAATTTCCTCCTTAAATGATTGCAATTATCCTCTTAGATGATTGCCGTTACCCCCTTAGATGGTTTGTGTCCTCCACTTTTCTGATCTTGTACCAGAGATTCTGAGAGTTGTCATCACCCCCCCGCCCCGCCCCTGGTGGATGGTGCCACTGTGGAATCATCCTCTTCAGAGCCACCTGGGCTGGTTAACATGGGTCACATCACAGAAACCTTTTTCCTTTCCTGCAGTGACTATTCAAAAGTTTGAGCACAAGCCTCCGGTTTGTTCTCTACTTCATTCCAATCATTTTCAGTCTTAGCAAATAACTTTGATTCCTTCCACACTAATTAAATCATGATTATTAGTTGTAAACTGCCTTTACTTTCCTGCCTACACACTGACAAATGGGTTTTTATCTGTAACCCCTTTAGTCTTCTTCCCTGCAGCCCAAGAAAATGATGCCTCTGTTCCAGACTAGTCCCTATGTCTGGACTCTGTACAGCACTCTCTCCTGTCTGATACAAAAGAAGGATTATATTATGCATTTCTTGTTCCTTCCTCTGTACTTTATCTCTCCTCATCTCTACTGACTTCTTCCTCTCACTCTGGTCTGTATTCTCCATTAGCAGATGAGTTATGTATTAGCCATGGTCCTAGTAGGAAGCAGATGGTCCATTTAAGATAGTTTGAAAACAGTTTAATAAGAGAGTTTTTACAGGGTAAGAGATAGAGATCTAATTTTATTCTTCTACATATGGATATCCAGTTTTCCCAGCACCATTTGTTAAAGAGGCTACCTTTTCTCTAGCATATGTTTTTGGATCTTTTGTCAAAAATCAACTGGTTGTAAGTGTGTGGATTTGTTTCTGTATCTTCTATTCTATCACATTGGTCTATGTGTCTGTTTTGATGCCAATACCATGCTAGTTTTTTTTTTTGTTTTTGTTTTTGTTTTTGTTTTTTTTTTTTTTTTACTACAGCTCTATCGTATACTTTGAAATCAGGCACCGTGTGATGTCTCCAGTATGGTTTTATTACTCAGGATTGCTTTGGCTAGTCTGGTCTTTTGTTCTTCCATATGAATTTTAGGACTGTTTTTTTCTAGGTCTTTGAGGACTGTCATTGGTATTTTGATAGCCAAATTATGGAATCAACCCAGGTGTAATTAACAGATGAATAGATAAAGAAAATGTGGTATATATACACAATGGAATTCTACTCAGCCATAAAGAAGAACAAAATTATGTCATTTTCAGGAAAATGGATGGAACTGGAGAATATTATGCTAAGTGAGATGAGCTAGTCTCAGAAAGTCAAGGGTTATATGTTTTCTCTCATATGTGTAAACTAGAGAGAAAATAGAAAACATAAGGGACTTTAAATAATGTGGAGAGAGACCTGGAGAGTAGTGGAAGGGGATTGGGAAAGAGAACCAGGGAGGGGAAGAGGGTGGCTTTCCTGGAAGTACAATGTGGAGGAGGGGGTGTTGGCTTCCTGGAGTTGATGAAAAAGTGTCCTGGTTTCTCAGAAGGGAGGATTGAAGAAGGAAACAGTTCAAATAATACAGTGGCAATATGTGAAGGCATCACTACCAATTTCACTAACATGTGTGGGGAGGAAGGGGGGGGGAACGGGGTTGTGATGTGGAAGAGAATGCACAAGAGCTGTGTGCATGCATGTTTTGACCATATTGAACCACACTGGGATGCATAATTGTAATGAACTAGTAAAATAATAAAAAAGAGAGTATTTGCAAAGGTCTGAGTAGGCTGTAGGGAAACCAAAAGCACAGTAGACTCTCAGAGCTGAGGGGCAAGTGGTTACTGGAATGCAAAGAAAGAAGTACATAGATAAGATCAACTTGAAAGAGTGTTAAGGGGCAGAGCTGGTCTAAGTTGACACTGTAGGAATGTTGTTGAGAAATAAATCCTATAACCCCATTCTTCTCCCTCCAATTTCCTGCCAGAGCTTCCTTATTGACCAAATACAACTTAGAAGCCAGAGGAGGAAAGTTCTTGATGTGATTATAGCCTGTGGAGATCGGCCTCCTAAGGTACAAAGAAGAGCAGAGAAGGACCAAAAGTGGATGGGTCCACAGGGACAAACAGAAGATACAAATATTGCATGAAATCCTTTTTTTCCCTGGATGTCTTCAGTCTAATTTACATTGAAACATGAATTTTTAACACAGACATCTTTTTGAAATTCTTTTCTGTCATCCCTTTGTATCTAGATGGTGGAATAAATTTCAAACGTCATTGAGAAAAGGCCCTGATTTCTATAATTCTTTGTTCTATCATCGTAAATGGCCACTCACTGTATGTCTTGAATACAGTAGGTGACAAATAAGTGATCAATTGATTTTTTTTTGGTTTTGTTTTAGCTTTACTACATACCATTCTCTATTTGCTTCTATTTCTGTTGCCTGGTAACTTTCAAAGGCTTCATTCCATACAAAATGAAGGAGAGAAAGAGAAAAGAAACACACAAATGCTCAGGATCGTCCCCCCACACTCCCATTATCACAAAGTAGAAAAGAAAACAAAACATGGACTGATGTCATACATTGTGGAGAAAGCTTACTTTGAATAGCAAGGTTTTCTCTACTATGCTTGTCTTTGTCTAAGCCGTGGTCCATCGGGGTCTGATTGGTCCATCAGAGGAAGCTTCACTTTCAGAGTTGGTTGGCCTCACGCCTGCACAAAAACCCTGTAAGGAAGAGCCCCGTGTCCTTGGGTGTGACCGCCAGCTTCATTGCTCTTACATCAAAGATTTCTCTTGCCCTTCTCCAGCAACTGTCTTGGCTAGAATAGTCCCTAAATGAAGATCTGTGGCTTTCCTGGAAGTACAATGTGGAGGAGGTGGGCGTTGTCTTCCTGGAATTGATGAAAATGTGTCGTAGCTTCTCGGAAGCCCTGAAGTCTGTTGTCCCTCTTGGGTCTGTCCGGAGGTCTACACAACTATCTTGTGTTCAGGTAGGGTGCATCAGCACCAATTATTTTGCCATTATCATGTCTTGAAATGGTGGAATTTTGCCACATGGACATAAAAATCAACTATTAGTTATGATGGTTGGCCTGGGGAGTTGGGTGACAGACATGTCTTTGGTGTATCTTGAAGCCAGGCAGAAGCTTCAGAAAACTCCACTGTCTTCAAAAGAACTTGAATCATTGTATTTAATTTTCAGCCTCTATTTATCTCCTTCAATTTTCTGTTTCCTTTATAATTTCACTTGAAAATGTATCCGGTCATCAGGCATGAAATAGGACAGGGACAGGGCTGATCACCATTCTTTGATGCCTGGACATCTGTCTTGGTCTATAGGCCAGGTGGGCTGGCAATGATTCCATAGCTAAGTGGGGTTCAAACAGCAAAGGCAATTCTTACAAAAACTTCACTACTGTGAGATATACCTACCCTTTGGGTATGCCACTCGATCAATGGAGCTGGAACCAGATTAAATGCGCACTGATTAGGAAATTCAAAAAGGCAAGAGCATATTTCTCAATAGGCTCACTCATCATATAATTAAAAATTTGATATTATATATGCATTTGAATTTTTAAAAGACTGGTTTCAAATGAGGCTGTTACTTCATCTCATTACTTTGTAGTCATCTTCCCTATATTCGATCTCTCCACAAATATTCACTAAGGGCCTTTCAAGTATGGGGTTTTGTTTTTGAGATTAGAAGAGGGAGCAACAGGCAAAGTAGCAGAATTCACAGGTCTCACATTTGAACAGGGCAGAAATGCACACAATGGAGAACCTGGGAGAGCTAAGGTCTATGAAAATCACAGGGAAGCATTATGGAGGGATGCGGGTTGCATATAATCCAGGGTCATCAGTGAAGGCCTCTCTGAGGAAGAACCTTCGAGTGGAGATCTGCGTGGTGTGAGGAAACAAGCCAAGAAATTACCTAAGGACAGAAGATCGTACAAGTTCAGCTGTACAATGCGTGTGTCCGTGCGTGCAGAGTTACAGTACACGACACACACGCACGTAGCTAGGTTATAGACTTGCTTCTCTCTCAAAAAGACATCGCTATACTTTGTTGAATTTATGCCTGTTTGAATGAATATCTGGTGACCATTCAGCCCAGATGATGGTGGGAGTGTCTTCACAGGATCACATTCCAGAAGGTTAGAAATGGTGAGAAGCAGGAACCAGAGACTGAGCAGCTTCAGCCACTGGAAGGAGGAGACCATTATTCACTGGGTCTGAATGGCTACTATGGTCAAGTGTGAATGGCTACTGTGCTCCAGTTCCATGGGTTACCTATGCTCATGGCTCTCTGGGAAGCAGAAAGTGCCCTGGGCTTGCTACTCAGGCCTGCGAGCTCTTGACTGGGCTCTGGCTTTGCATTTTTGGCAATTTGTGAGATGGACTTAGTGATAGAGGTGGGGAGGTGCAGCCATATCTGGAGGCATCAGTATAGACCAGTTTGACCGCGACGGAGGCTTTGAAGAGATGAAGAATGAGAGAAAGTACTGGGAGTGCAGGTTAAATGGCAGAGGCTCTTAAATACAGCGCTTGGAGCAAGTCTTTACAGATGAGTAAGCATTAGTTACCTCATCTCTAAAATGGGGATAATAATACATATCTCATAGGAGGAGAATGGGATGACATTATACATATAAAATGTTTAGCATTGCGTTGGACACATATTAAGTGCTTAATAGGAATAACGGCTACCATGAAAATGAAAATGCTATTTAAGTATGACTCATGTGGCAACAGCAGTATTAGGGTTCGCTGGAGGAGGCAAATAGTGGGACAGAGAGCCCGGTTACAAGGTCGTTTAAACAGTCTAGGAATACAGATAGCAGTAATAAGGCTGGGAAAGAAGGGACTCATGAGAAATCATAGGAAGAAAGAATTCACAGGCCTGGAAGATGACCTGGGACGATGCTGTAAAGGAGATGGAGAATTTACGGAGTGCTGGGATTTGAGCCTGCAGGATGGGGAGGGTGATGGGCAATTCACAACACAGAAGTGGTGTTGATTGAGATTGGCAAATGGCATTCTGCTGAGGAGGCGTGGACTGTGAGAGAACCCATGGCTAGAACAGGAGTTACATGAGAGGAAGGAGAATAGAGGATGGAGGGTAGTCAAGTTAAAATTGAAAGATGATGACAGACCAGTACAGAGAAGAATTGGCCAATAACAAGGCCTGATCATTGGAAGAGGAACAGTTCCAAGGATGAGCTGCCTCCTTAGCTGTGTAGATTAGAGACGAGGAATTAAGCCACCTTTCTTCCTGCCTGCCTGCCTTCTTGATTTCAGGAGTGGACTAGGTCTGGTGGCCGGAACAAGATGTATAAAATCAAATAAATGAGACCCGTGTTCTCAAGCTGTTCACTCTTTTTTTTTGCGGTACCGGGGATTGAACGCAGGGGCATTCTACCTCCGCGCTACACCCCCGGCCCTATTTTTTTTAATGCTTTATTTTTTGAAACTGGGTCTCACGAAGTTGTGGAGGGCCTCACTAAGTAGAGAGAGAGAGAGAGAGAGAGAGAGAGAGAGAGACACAGAGAGGTGGGGAGAGAGAGCGAGAGAGCTGAGGCTGGCCGCGAACCAGGATCTTCCGGTCTCTGCCTCCCAAAGTACTGGGATTACAAGCGTGCGCCACCACGCCCGGCGGCTGTTTACTCTTGAAAGTGAGTCAGGAAAAAGGCTGGGTGCAAATGTGAGGAATGGGTTCAAAGAATGTGGTTTGGTTATTTTGGGATTGGGAGAGAAATGATTAGTAATTGTTTTTTTCTTCCTGAAGATCCAGGAAATCTTAGATCAGGAGATGTAGGTACATTTAAAAAATGTTGTTCTATAGATGACATATATGGGTGTATTTTGCTCCAGATCTCTTCTGAAGGCCTTAGATTGATTTTGATTTCAAGAATGTTGAGTTTGACTAAGCTTGAAATGATCCATCTCAAAATCAGGATAGATTATAGAATTTTGTCGTCTCTTTATTTTTTGTTGTTGTTACTAGTGATTGAACCCAGTGGCTTTTTACCTTTGAGATACATGCCCAGCCCTGTTTTATTTTGAAACAGGGTCTTGCTATGTTGCTGAGGGCTTCACTAAGTTGCTGAGGCTGGCCTCAAACCTGTGATCCTCCTGCCTCAGCCTTCCAAGTACTGGTTCCTGGCTTTGTAGTCTATCCTTCTTTCTGAACGAAACGGCCCCAACTCATTTATTCTTCTCTGATCATGACCCATTTGACCCTTCGGTCTCAGAGTAGGGTCTCTAGACCTGCAGCAGTGCCTCTTGGCAATTGTTAGGAAGCTAATTCTTGGGTCCCATCCCTGACCTACTGAGTCATATCTCTGGGGGAGGGCCCAGCGATCTGTGTTTTCACAGGTGGTCTGAGCGATTCCGAAGCAGGCTGAAGCCTGAAACTTCTGCTTAGGGCCTGAACCTGGAGCCTTGTGTGGAATGGGTCATATATAAACATCTGTGGAGTCAAATTGGTATTATCTGAGGCCTTCCCCCATCCACCAAGAGGTGGGGACAGACTCGCAGGGGGAAGTACAGCATTAGGTTTCCTTGGAAAGCTCAGAAAGTGCCGATTTCCTGCCCTTTTCCCCCCAGCCTGATTTTCCTTTCTAACTTTGCCACAGTAGTTGCTGTTGTGTGTGAGGCCCAGGTCAGAGTTTGGGGACAGCCACATCCCATGTTTACCATGACCCAGGGAATGGTCACAGTGAAGACAAAACACATCATGGGAGGCCGCGTTTAGTGATGTCTTGAGCGGGTGGGTTTCATATGGAATAGGAAAAAAGAGCATCCTTCATTTATTCTCCCCTCCTGCCTGGCCATATTACGGTAGTTAGTCCTGCTGATTAACGCTTGGGTCCGCCTCTCTTAACTCCCATCCCGACCTCCGCCATCTGCCCTTTGCACGCTTCTTTTCCTGTCCCTGACCCTGATGCAGGTCTCTCTCTGCCTTGGTGATTTCAACCACTTCCATGGCTCCAGCAAGTATTTTTAAGGGGGTCTCTCCCAAACGTACCCATCAAGCACAGGACCTCACCAGGGCACCCCATCTCTATAGCTAACTGTCCTCTGGACTCACCAATGAACATCCTGCTGGTACCTTAAACTTTATCTGCCCAAACCAAGCTCCTCCATCTCTTCCCATCATCCTTCTTTCTCCCAGCTTCTCCGTTTCTGCTGGGGTGTCATTATCTTCCTAGTCACACAAGAAATGCTAGAATCATTAGAATCATTTCTAATGAGCAGGGTCAAGGTGAGGAGAGGTTTAAGGTAGTATAAAACACTGAGGACTAACTGGGCGAGGTGGTGCATGCCTGTAATCCCAGTACTTGGGAAGCTGAAACAGGAGGATCACTGGTTCTAGGACAGCCTCAGCAATGTAGTGAGACTCTCAGCAACCTAGTGAGACCCTGTTTCAAAACAAAAAATAAAAAAAGGCTGAGGGAGGCCGGGTGTGGTGGCGCACGCTTGTAATCCCAGTACTTTAGGAGGCAGAGACTGGAGGATCCGGGTTCGCGGCCAGCCTCATCTCTCTCTCTCTTTCTCTCTCTCTCTCCCTCTCTCTCCCTGTCTCTCTCTCTCTACTTAGTGAGGCCCTCCGCAACTTCATGAGACCCGGTTTCAAAATAAAGTAAAAAAATAGGGCCGGGGATGTAGCGCGGAGGTAAAACGCCCCTGGGTTCAATTCCTGGTACCGCAACAAAACAAAACAAAACAAAACAAAAACAAAAAAAGGGCTGAGGGGTGTGGCTCAGAGGTAGAATGCCCCTGGGTCCAGTACCCAATCACACACACACACACACACACACACACACACGCACACACACACACACACGCACACACACACACACAGCACTGCTAAGGATGCTCCATCTCCACCATGTCCCGGAGTTTCTTCCCCCTCCCTTGGAGCTTATCCCTGTACCACTTTTCACCTAGACTATTGAGAAAGCCTCCTAACTGTTTTTCTCTCTGCATGAGAGACAGGAGACTGGGAGAGATTGCCCTTAGCTTTTCCTTTCTCATTTAAAAAAATCCCCAAATCATTATTAAATATGTGGGGGAAAAATCATCTTTCTCTGCGGTTGTATAATGAAGCTCTTTGTGGCAGCTTGCTCGGCGTGGGCTGGAGAGCATAAACAAATGGAGGTCATTTTGCCTTCTGGGGGGTTATTTTTAATATCCAAGATTTTTCAGTGCCTGCTCATCCCCCCCCCCTTCTTGCTACAGAAGCTCCTCACAGCTAAATCTATGGATGGCTTCCACAAAACACTAATCTTTCAAAAGAATGCATAATTTATGCATAGGAGAGACCCTCAATCAAAGCACCTGTACCAATGCTCAGTCGAAGTGTGTTAAGGCACATTCTAAGTGTGTCGTCACCTGGCTTTGCAAAACCCTAAGAAAACAGCAAATTTGATTCGTGCAAGGAGAGAGGAGTGCCGAAAATGGCAGGACTTGCTGGCATTAAAGAGTGACCTTTGCAGACGAGCGAAGGGAACAAGAGAGACAAATTAATATTCTTTGGAGTTTTCTTTTTAATACTCATTGTTCGGTAAATCCCGACAACAACTCTTATGTAACAGACGAGGAAACTGGGACTTAGAGACGCTTAATACCTCATTCAAGGTTAGATTTCTGCCAGAACTAGAGATTCTAACGGGAGTCTTTTCCACCCCCAAAGTCAATTTTCTTTTTTTGGCACCCGCCTTTCCCCAAATGACTCTCCTGGAGCCCAGATCTTGGGAACGATGATGGTTCTCTATGTGAAAGGTCAATGGAGTTACAATGCAGTTCTGATGCTCTTTCGTAGTCCCCTCTGCTCCCTCGCTTCCACCCTGGCAACCATTGATCTCCTCTCTGCTCCTGCCAGTTGTGCCTTTTCCAGATGTCGTGGAAATGGAATCACGCCGCTTGTAGCCTTTTGGTTTAGCCCCCTTCTTTAACTGTGCAAGATGCATGCGCGAGCCGTCGTGGTGGGTAAATCGATAGTCGTTCCTTCCATTGCCGAAGAGTATTCCATTGCGTAGTAGAGTGTGTTCATCCCCTTGCTGGCAGAAGGATGTCTAGGTTGTTTCTAGGCTTGGGCCACCGTGAATAAAACTGCTGGAAATCATCACATCTAGGCTTTCAGGGTGGGAGGGCCAGAAGAGCTTGGAAGCAGATACAAGTTCCCTTCCACATTCCCCCGCAGGCATTCTATGTTCTTTTGCTTTAGCATTGACAACTTTAGTTGAATTCTTCTTCAAGAAACCTGGTTAGCCGGGCGTGGTGGCTGTGATGGTTGGTCTGGTTTGTCAACTTGACCCACCTAAGATCATGTGACTTTGGTTGTGTAACACCAGATTGAACCGGAAGTCCTGCCCTAAATGTGGGCAGCAGGGTTGTGATAGGTGCAGGACTTAGATAAAAGGAGAAAGCCGCATAGAGGGAGCCACGAGTTTTCCTGAAGAGAATGCATCTGCTCTCGTGAGATCGTGGGTCTCCAACTTTGCCGTTTCCTTGAAGAGCTTCTTGATCTTCTGCTCTCGTCTGAGATCGTCGGCCTCCAGCCTTCGAGCTGAAATTTCACCATCATTTCTCCGAAGAGCTTCCTGATCTTCACATCTTGGACTGGACTGAATTGGTGGTTGCTTCAATCCTGGGGCTCCAGCTCTTGGGCCGCCCGACCAGCTACTGATTCCTCTGACTCTTCACATGCAGTAGAAACTCAGGACTACATTGTGAGCTGATCTAATAAATTCCTTTTTCATATACTCATTCTGTGAATTTTGTTAATCTAGTGAACCCTGACCAATACAGTAGTGCACGCTTGTAATCCCAGTACTTGGGAGGTTGAAACCGGAGGATCCAGGTTCGCGGCCAGCCTCAGCTACTTAGTGAGGCCCTCCACAACTTAGTGAGACCCTGTTTCAAAATAAAGAATAAAAAATCGGGCTGGGGGTGTAGCTCAGAGGTAGAATGCCAAAAAAAAAAAAAAAAGAAACCTGGTTGTATGGGAGGGGGAACTGGAATTCTGTTAATTTATGCAGGCACCTGTCTTTCCTTAGATTGCTGGTTAGTTACCCTGAAGCCTGTACTTTACTCTCTAATGGGTTCATGGAAAATAATGAATTTCCACATTGTTTGGCTCTTGTTGTTGTTATGAGAGTGAATGCCTTTTGAAGCTTTTTGAAGTTTTCATATCCCAAGGTGAAACTATCCCAAGCCATAATTCTATTTGCTCATTAGAAAAAAACAGAAGAAAGCAAAACCAATAGACACACACACAATATATAAGTAAATAAAAACAATGATTTGAATAAATCCAAATTATTCCAAATATTAGTGCAATTTATCTTTTTTGTGGTACTTGGGATTGAACCCAGAAGCATTCTACCTCTGAGCTACACCCCCAGCTCTATTTTATTTTTTATTTGGAAACAGGGTCTCACTAAGTTGCTAAGGGTCTCGCTAACCTGCTGAGTCTGGCTTCAAACCTGCGATCCTCCTGTCTCAGCCTCCCAAGTACTGGGATAACAGGAATGCACCACCGTGCCCAGCTCAATTTACTTTCAATATTAATGACAGATGGGTTTATCCACAGGTGAGAAATTTCCTGGCATGTAACTTTCTCATCTGTAAACATAGAGGGTTAATCTCCTTGGATGCCAAATTCTCATTTATTTCTAATATTGTCTGCATGCATGTCCTTCAAAGAGAAGCTTCACATTTTCCAGATATAGGGTTCTCTGGCTGATTTCATCCCAAAGTAAAGTTCGTGGGATCTAAGTAATCATAGTCACACATTAGCTAAACTATAGAGTGTGTGTGTGTGTGTGTGTGTGTGTGTGTGTGTGTGTGTGTGTGTGAGAGACAGAGAGAGAGAGAGAGAGAGAGAGAGAGAGAGGAGAGAGAACGATCCATATATAGGAGCTACCATTTTCCTGTCTACTCTGAACTCATGAAAAGACTATATTTTGGGACACAGTGTCACTCCGCGGCGCCCTCCTCACTTCCTCCTCGTCGCTGTTGTCATTTGCCATCACTACAGCCCATCCAAAGAGGCCCCAGGGACACAGGCCTGCTGCAAACCACATGCCTGCCACCCTCACAACCGTGCGTGCCGCGCCTCTGAGAGCTGCCGGAGGCCAGTCACCACGGTGGTGCCTCTGTAAATGCACACCTCCAAGCCCGGCTTCAGCTCTCAGCCCGCCCTTCAAAGTTCTCTTAGGTACCCCTAGTCTGCCCATTCTCCCACTAAACTCGGAGATTCTCCCCCAATACTAGTCCTTCTTTGGGATTTTTGAATTGCTGTCCCGCTACTCATTCAGCTGATGACCTTGCTTCCCACTGAGCAGAGATACAGCAGCGCGAGGGATTCCTTTCAATTTTTTCCATCCCCCTCAATGTCGAGTCTCTGCATCTGTCTTAGCCTCCTCTTTATGGTTTAAAGTCATCTTTGTCTTACAATCTCAAATTAACCCTTCCCTCAAAACCAAGCAATTTCCATGTAAAATGTAGAGTCAATTTTGACAAAGCCTGTTGAGATTTTGATTGGAAATTATTAAGTCTATAAAATTAATTATTAAATTAATAATTATTGGCATCCCTGGTAATATTTCTTGCTTGAAGGTTAATTTTTCTGATATTAATATAGAGTCTCCAGCTTTTTTATTAGTATTTACATACTTTTCTCTCTGTTTCCTTACAATCTATATTTAAGTTGAGTGTTCGTAGACAATAGTCAGGGCTTGCTTTTTAAAAGCTGAAATTTAAATTAGATATTTTAATATATCCACTATCTACTATATACTGATATTTAAATTAGAGTGCTTAGAACATTTAGAGCAATGCGATTATCAATATGGTTTGGTTTATATTTACCATCTTCCTACTGGTTTTCTATTTGCTCCATTCCTTTTTCTGTTTTCTTTCTTTCTTTTGGATTAATTCAGTACTAGAGAAGATTTTATTTTATCTCACTATTGGATTTTTAGTAACACATCTTGTTTTATTTTTGAATACTTATTCCAAGGTTACAATATGAACTGTTAACTAATCACAATCCAATTTAAGGCCTTACATCATATATTTCTATTTCTTTCATTCTGTCCTTTGACTTGGACAAAGTTGACTTTTTTTTTCCTACATGGTTCACAATCATTTCCACAGCACATTTGGAAAGGCACATTGCCGTGGACTCCAGGGGTCCTAAAACATAAGCCCAGTCCCAAGGTATTTACTTGAGAATATGGAACATCTTTAAATGAGATGTAATTATATGGCAAGGAAATATATGCCGCAAAAAGTCCCACAACCAGAACAGATATTAAGTACAAAATGAACTGAGGGGAGACCAGCATTGCTGGAGGTGGTTAGAAAAAGCTTCATCACAGGGATGTGACTCCAGAGAAGGGTTTACCAAAAGAAGAATTTTATGAACTGCACAGGCATGAGCAAGACGGTGACCCGGGGATGTGGGAGAATCCATCAGCTGAAATGAGCTTGACTGCAATGAGATGTTCAAGCTGCACACAGTAGAATATAAATTCAAGTTTGGAAAAAGAGTTTTGTAAAATTAAGCACAGTATTTCTTGCAGGACACTATCATTATTTTGCAAATTTTACTTTTTATAGCTTTGTCCCTTGGCGTGGTAAGGCTGTTCCATCTCACTCTTTTAGATAATGGTGATTTGTTATCCAGCTTCCCCAAAGCAGTGCTATTTTCATAAGGCTTGTGTCTAATAACTGTGTTTGCTAATGAATTACCGAAGTGGGGACGGCAAAGCTGGGAGGCAGAAAATTTAATAAGGGATGGAGAAAGTGATAATGAATCTTGCAGCAAGTATCACTTTCGGTCTTGAGAAAACTTTACTTGCAAAGGAAGAGCAAGTATTTCTTAGTTGCATTCTGACTCCCCTCCCCCTCCTCTCCATCCCTCTTCTCTGTGACATATGAGGTAGACTTACCTCCCTTTAAAATACATCTCTAATTTATTTCTCATGTCACAACGTGTGCTGCTTCTGAACCTTAATTAGTGACCCACTCAGTGAGCTCATTCCATAGCTGTTGTGGGCAGCTGGATGTGGGGGTGGTCTCTCTCCTCTTTGATGGGATCATCCCACGTCTCCTCCTCTATTTCGTGGTGTTTCTCAAAGGGACCAATTTATCCAAAGGCTAAAACTCACTGATATATGGAAAGCGTTCTTCAGTCAATAGTTTATTGTCTCTATGGAGTCAACAGTATGTAAACAAACTTTCTGATGATTGCTAACAAGGCACTATGACTCCCATGTCCTCCACCCGAGCCCCAGCCCTACTTAGCCACTTCCATTAACAACAGTGCTTCTAGGTCCTTCGTGGCGATTGCTATGGGCTGTTAAGCTCAGCACTGGGCTAGGACTCGTCTCTACACTGTTTCCAGTCCTCCCAGAATCCTGCATATATTGCCCTCATTTTATATGAGTACGTTGATTGTCACATAGAATATGGTTAGTGATCAGTGAAACTGAGTTCAGCTGAGGTCTAACTCCAAAGCTAAAGCTCTCTTAACTACCACAAACAGCTCACCAAGCACCCTGTGCTTAATATTAACTCACCCTCCAAAGATTACCTTGGATACCTACTGTGCCTATGTCCGTAAACCTGTTGTCAGTAGATTCACAGGCATCTTCCTGACTGTCTTAATGTTTTTATTTTTCTTCTTGATCTTTTTCTGTCTTTTTTTATTCCCAGTGAAATGTCCCATCCATGGTCTGGAGCCCCCGTGGCATTTGGTGATCACTTCAATGGGCATTGATTTTGTAAAACAAATGTTTTATTTCTTTTTAAGTGCTGCTTAACACCATTTTCAAAGTGAGGTCATTGCATAATGATGAAAATTTGGCAATTCAGTAGCTTCATGTTCTTAGAAGTGATGCCATCTGGTAGCTCTAGTTGGAGTCTCTTCTTGGGGGGGTAGGGGATATGATGGTGCCGATGGCACAGGTGCTGACTTAAAACATACTCACACTGAAACATTCCCACACCCCAAAATTGCCAATGGTATCTGCTCCTAGCTTATGTCATATTTGTGTTATGAAGCATTAAAAAAACCTGTTGCAACTGCTAGCTTTGCCACTCTAGTTTCCTTTCCATATTTTCAATCAGATTCATTTTCTGGGTTTCCAAATCTCTTGGATTTCTGTCTTGTCTTGCTATGTTTGGAATTTTTATGCTGCTTCTATCAAACACTGTTGGTTGTTTTCCTTATTCTTTGAGGCAGCGTTGCAAGCTGGCCTTGGTTCCAGCAAGGAGGGGATGCATCTTGACTACCTAGAGCCCATCGTAGGTTAATTTCATTTCCCTTCATAGCGCATGGTATAAGCACTGGCATTTAATACAATATCAGCTAATGAGACACGAAGGGAGGTCTGTTGAAGGATTCTTGGAAAGCTTTCCCTCACTGTTAAATATTCATGCTGGAGGAACTGTTTCCCTTTTCTTCTACCTCTCAATGATTTTGTGGCTTCTGTGATATAGGGAACTGCAGAAATCACCCTGCAATGAGGAGAAACAAGCTTTGGATGAAAGAAGACAGACCGAGGATGCAATTATGGGAGATGAGGAAAAACCCTGTATCCTTTAGAATGTTTTTAAGCCACTGAGTTAATAAATTCCAAAGCTCATCTGTAATACTCATGTGAAATAATAATAATAATAATAATACCAGGTATGCAATTAGTTAGTGTTTATGAGCTACCAAACTTTGAGAGTGGTCAGTTCTTTTTTTTCTTTTTCTCCCCCTCCCCTTTTTATTTTCACATCAGGATTTTTCAAAGATTGGAAAAAAAAAGGTACAAGAGGAAAAGGCTCATCAAGCTAGAGGAGGTGGGAAAGTATTTTATAGTTGTCTGGATATGAATATCAACAACCATTTTTTTTTGTTCTCGCTGTGCTGAGTTTTCAATCCATGCATGACTATTAAAAGTGATCTAATTATTCTGGCCTTTATTATTCTCATGAGTTCAGAAATTTCTAGTAGAGAAATGTGGTGATAAAGTTTTCTGCTGACCTCAAAATCTTCCACAAAGTGCATTAGACTGTTCACATCAACTCAGCCTGCCTGCTTCCTCAGAGAAGGTTCTAGCAAGAAGCACAGTTGAGGAGTTGGTTGATAAAAACCAACTTTGTAACAGAATCTCACATCCAGACTTGTTTTTTTTTTATAATATAAACAAGAATGACATATGTCAGGCTCACTCACACACAGAAATTAATACATTGACTTGCCAAAGGCTGCAATCATTTTTTTATTTATTTTTTGCGGTACCGGGGATTGAACGTGGGGGCGTTCTACCTCTGCTCTACACCCCCAGCCCTATTTTTTATACTTTATTTTGAAACCGGGTCTCACGAAGTTGCGGAGGGCCTCACTAAGTAGAGAGAAAGAGAGAGAGAGAGAGAGAGAGAGCTGAGGCTGGCCGCGAACCCGGATCCTCCGGTCTCCGCCTCCCAAAGTACTGGGATTACAAGCGTGCGCCACCATGCCCGGCGACAAGGCTGCAATCATGTCAGTTGACAAAGGTGAGATAAATAACAATAGCTAAATAAATAATTAAAGCCATTAGTTCGGTTTATGTGGTGGATAACATGTATTGTTTTGCGTATGTTGAACCAGCCTTGCTTTCCAGGGATGAAACCAACTTGGTCATGGTGTATGATTTTCTCAATATGGTTTTGAATGCGCGTGGCTAGTATTTTATTTAGAATTTTTGCGTCTATGTTCATTAATGATATTGGTCTGTAATTTTCTTTCCTTGAGG
>PVJS01030133.1:5921-24389 GCA_004027185.1 Glis glis | reverse complement strand
CCTTCCTCTCTCCCCCCCCCATTCTGGGAGATTAAATCCGGAGGTGTTCTACTTCTGAGCTACACTTCCAGCTCTATTTATTTTTTTATTTGAGACAAGGTCTCACTAAGTTCCTGAGGCTGGCCTTGAACTTAGGATTCTCCTGTCTCAGCTTCCCATGTACTATGATTACAGGCATGCACAACCAGCTCCCTCTCTTCTTTCTTCAAGCTCCTATGCCGATTTTCATTTGTGGTGTGTTCTATTCTAAAAAATCCATTTTATATGAAACAATATCAATTTCTAATTAAATTGGAACAGGATGCAATTCATACATAGTTATTTACAAAACAGGATTTTGATATTTGGCTGCATTTAATTGACCCTGGAACCAGTTAAAAAGTTATGTCCTAAAGTATCAGGAAACTTGTCTGAACTCAAATAAATTTTAGGACTCATTTACACAAGAGAGAAGCAGCTGCCAATCAGGGAAAGGAGGGAGGATTCCCCTCCCACAGCCCACAACTCCCCAAGGGAACAAAGAAGCACATGTCCATGATCCCTTAAGCAACTTCCACACTAAAAACAAAAGACAAACTGAAAAGGATTGCGCTTTTTAACATCCGTAGTTATAAATCAAAGTTCTTAGGCACTCGTGGGTGAAAAACTAGAGATCAAAATCTGTTTAAATGATATTCTAAGTATACAGGAGGCTCACAATCCACTCGGTTCTTTCTAAGACGAAAGGGAAAAGGTAAAGAGGAAAATTTTACAGGCTCTGACAGAGGGATGCAATGAAGGGCACGGCATGGAACGGGTTGGAACATGCAGTAAACCAGGTGTCACCCTTGACATTTGTTAACCTAATTAGCTTTAATATTAGTATTTCAAAACATGTTTGGAATTAGGCAGGATTTTAGGGAGCCTATTTCAAAGGAACAAATATTGTACAATCTCAGTCATTAAAACTTCAAACGAAACACAGATTTATTTTCTAGCCCCCAATTAATGTCTTAAACTTAAGACTGCTTTAAAATGGACACAATATTTTGGAAAATTTTATTCACTATAAAGTTATTCTAGTCTTGGAACTGGCAAGATATTTATATTTTCTAATACCAGGTATAAATATATTATTTTACAACTAAATCCATATTCTCTCATTTCATAAGCATAATAGGAAGAATACACGTGTACAGTAATGGAAAGGGAATGACTATTATCCTCAAGTTTAAGTAAATGTAGCTTGCAATTGTGAGTACAAGCAAATTTCTCATAGTAAAATTCTCACTGGAAGCATATTCCTAAAAATTAGCATTTCATTCATTCCACAAATATTTACTAAACACCTATTATGTTCCGGGGACATATTATGTGCAAATGGCACAAAAGGTATATTGGTCTAGATCACTGACCTCTCCTAGTACCCAAAAAAGAGAATGTGAACCATTATACGGCAGCCAAGGGTGATAAGCTACTGAGATATCTGTCACCTTCTTGATGACATTTCAGAGGATGAAGATGAAGAAGGATGCTGTTCGTGTTTAGTGGGGCAGACAAGTGGCTTTTTTAAGGGCCACCTATAGACAAAATTGTTCGTAATAGCCATTATGAGAAAGATATGAACTTAATTGGTTTTTGCATGTTTTTAAAAATTTGATATGGACTTTCCTATGAAATTTTGCTTTTCATTTTGTTTTTTATAATATCCCATGCCTAGCTAAGGATCGTGCCACATTTTTTTTGCAGTCTATACTCTAACCTTCTGCTCTGTGGAGTAAAGTATGTGGTTTACTTGTGATTCAACTCCTGCATTTGTTGCCAATGGCAACGGTTGTTTCCTTCATTAGGTTTCATGTGGTTGGTCAGGTTATGTCATGAGAATTGTACTGAGAAGAATTACGGGTCTGTTGAGTGCCAGATTTGTGTAGTGGGTACAATGTGGGGTGAGGGGTGGTGGCTGTCAGGGGTGCTTTATCAGGAGAATGGAAATAGATTCTTCATACCCTACGTGTGCTTTCCATATCATCTGGCTCCTCCTTTCTCCCACCCCAGCATCTATTTTCTAGCCTCTAGAAAACTGCATATGTGTGTCTGGAAAGTTCCATCGATCAGACCTTTTCTGTTGCCTTCCACATTTCTGTGGCTTCAAGAAACCTTGAACTGCAGTCTCCCTCTGCTCTTAGGATGCGTCACCGAGAACAACTTTAAGTCAACTGCAATTTTCAACAGATTCTGAGCAGGGATTTGGAAAGATAAGGTATTATTGAATTGAATTATAATAAATTCAGGCTGTAGTCCAATTGCTTCCAGCTCTTCCCCTCCCTCTGTGGGTTAACAAGTGTTTCCAAAGCCACGGGGCATTAGGAATCCTGAAACAGCTAATTAACAGTGCTGATCTACATCATATGAAGCATGTGGGTTCCAGCATTTATAAACCCTCAGCTTCCTGGGGCTATCACAAGGATGATAGAGCACTTGGAATAGTGTTTTGACATTCTGCTCCCTGCCTGTGGCAGAAAATAACCTTCTTAACAGGCACTTTAGGAGAGGATGGTTCTTTCAGCATAAAAAATAAAGTCTCATTGCATGACCATGAAAAAGTAAATGAACATTTCCTCATGTTCAGACTGTGACTCACAACTGGTCTGTTAGTGGACAAAGGAGGCCCCGGGCATTTCCTTGACACATCGTCCAACAGAGTGACATACAGGATTGTGAGATGTGGACTTTCATAGCTTTGGATCAGCTATCTTCCAAAAGGCAGATAGAACAGTGGTGAAAGAGGTGGTTGCTGTCCTTTTTCAACTTTTTCTTCTTCTACCTAGCTAGAGATTTCACCATGTAAATAAACAAAAGTGATAACAAAAAGCTTACCATTTATTTTCCAAACCTTGGACAAGTTGAGGTGAACCAGCCTCATCTTGCACAGATTTGCATGTAAGTTATGTGCCTTATTAATAAAACCATCTGTCACACTGTCAAAGGAAAGCCTTATCTCTTGCCTCCAGCCCATAATCTATCTTCCATAATGTTATCAAAAATGTCTTTCCAAAACATGTCATTGCCCTACTTGAATAACCTTGATTATTTTTTTCTGTTTCAGGATGGATAATAAACCATTTCTTATGCTCCTTATCCCAAGGCTATCACTACAAGACTCCAATCTATATTTCATCCCAGGATACCAGGTAGAACACTGTTCATTCTAATGCTGTAGCTACAGAAATTTAGTTCCCAACATACCTTGCCCTTTCAAGACAGTAACCGTATCTAAAGAAATTCTTGCCTCTATTTTGCTAAATTCTTTGTTCTTTCTTAGGGTGTAGCTTAAATATCACTTGCTTTGGGAATCCCTTCTTCACCTCACAAACAGAAGGGATCACACCCTATTTTCCTTTTATCAGCAATATCACAAAGATAGGTTGGTGAATTGCCTTTTTATCCCTGATATTTGTCTTACTCATAATATATGGAAAGTAGTAAATGACTTACTGAAGGAATGAATAGATGGATGGATGGATGAATGGATGCATTTAAATCTTTGAACTAGAGCATACCTAAAGTTTCTTATAATTCTATAATTCATTTTATATGATTTATTTTTAATGTGGGGGTTTTGAAGTAATAACTAGGAAATATACAGTTAGCAGCTAAAATTAGCCTTCAGTGACGCTTGAAATTACAAGTGGGATTTAACTCACTCCTTGCATATGCATATAAGAGAAGATTCTTACAGCCTTCTCATTTAAGGGACCATAGCAGTTCCATACACTGAATTGTAAAAGCCAGGTCCATAAGCAACTAAAATCTGATTTGATGGATTAAAAGTTAGTGATTCATCTTAAAAATGCATATGTAAAGCCAAAAGCTTGAAATGATGCTAATATATTAGAATAGAATAGGAAACTATTTATGAACACTAAAAAGGCTGGATTTAACATACAATAGTAAAGCACAACATGTATGTAGAACAATAAGCTATGTAGAAAGCCCGACATTCTCAGCAATAGGAAAATGGGCAAATGGTATATCTGTAAGATAGATATTGTGGCGGACTTAAAAATGATGGCTTTGAAAAATATTTCATGATTTGGTGAAGATGTTTGTGGTACAATGTTCATTTCAAGAAGAAAGAAGATGGGATTTGAAAAGGTCTAGGGAAAGGCTCTTTGCAGAGGGCTTAGTGGTTTCTGTGGAGAGTACTTCTTGTACAGGGGGAGGAGCTGGGTGCTGGAGCTGAGCTTAGTAACAAAGCCTCACTGTCCGAAGGCAAGGGCCATCCTCAATGGAGCATGGCAGCTGTGACTTGAATGCTTTCCTGGGGATGAATCTTTGGGAACCGGAGAGAACAAAGAGCTTTAAGTAAAGAGATGTTGTATTGCATAGAATTCTGTGAAAAATTAGGAACAAAGGGAATTTTTTTAACATCTGTTGGAGCTGTTACAAAACAGAATCATACCCTTGGAGTACCTGGGTAACAAGGTCACTTGATAAGTGTTGGGGGGATCCAGAGAGCTGCTGGGTCTGGTGGGAGAACAAGGATCCCCAAAAAGGGGAACTTATTCTTTTGAGTCACCCCTAAAAACTCTCAGAAATAATGGGATGGATTGTGTAGGGGAACTGCATCAGCAAATTTGGGCAAGATCTAATACAATTTGAATTATTATAGTCAATGTAATCTCCTTTGTTGGTATAGGCTGGCAAGGTCTAGCAAAATTTAGGGTAAATATTATTTAAAACAATTTATTATAAAGATAAAGGAGGGGAAGATTTAGGAAGCTCATTTATTACAGATAGTGATGTGAGTGTTATGAAGAAAAAATAAAGAAAAAACCCAATAATACAAAATTTAAAACACAATATAAGTTCAGACTTCTTCAACCTCCACAGTAAAAATGCTGTTTCACTGCAGACAATCAGTTCACTCTTTTCTGATCTCTGTTAGGATTTGTCTGATGTGGAGAACCATGGTCTTAATAGGAACAGGGTCGTTGATGGGTCTAGAAACATTTAAAGAGAGAAAGGGCTCCAAAACTGAGACACTTCGCCTAAAGAATACACTTAGGATGGGCATGATAGTTATTTCAGGTAGTGGAAACCATTTCCAGGAAGAAAATTAGCAAAAATCATGCACTTAGAATTAAGAGCCAGAGGTGGGCAGCACAGGGAGGTAGACAGCTCATTACAAAGGCTGGATTCTCAGTGACCTGGGCTACCTCTACGTAGGTTTGGCTGCCTGGGAAGGCATAGGTGACCTGACACTCGATGTTCCCAGGAAGAAGCTATCAGAAATGTGGTCAAGGCAGATCCTGTACTGGATAAGTGATCAGGCTCCATGAAGTTTATGTTGCTTCTTGTGTAAAGATTCAAGATTCTCTGATTTTTTTTTTTTTTTTTTTGGTGAAAGAGGATTGCTTAGAATTATTGTAATTGTCTTGACTTCCTGGAAGTCATACAGTGCATTTAATTAGTCAATACATTTTAGGCCTTAAACAGGTCTGAATCTATTTTCAATATGGGTAAAAGAATGCACCCTAAGTACATGCAAGTGGTATTTTGACCTAGAATAAAACAGAAATCCTTGACTTAGTTCCATTAGTTCTGGATCCCTAGAGGTCTCCCTATTTCTCCCTGCCACTTCACCTGGTTATTCAGGGTTCTACAAACCAGGAGCTTGGGGACAGCTTTCTTCTAGGAATGGAATCAGACCCAGGTTATATTTCATCCAGAACCACTGGTACATTGCTCTGAGCTCAGAATGCACAGAGATGCAGGTCTAATAAATAATTGCATGCCTTATGAGCTAATGAGATACCCCATTCAGAGTGGTCAATGGAAATCCAAAGTCAGGATGAATTCTTTATGTCCTTTTTTTCCACTTGGCAGGAGTGCCGTGGGAGAGGGAGATGGACAAGGGACTGATGTCACTCCTGGCTACTCAGGCCAGACCTGTTCTAGAGGCACACAGCCTGGGGGTGGCCTCCGGAGAAGTGGAGAGGAGTTCACTGTCTCTGTTCTACAATCCAGGAAATAGCAGCTAACAGGGGGCAATCATTTAATCAAATGTAGAGCCCAGGTTATATACAGCGTTGGCAAACAAAAGCCTGTCCACTTTCAATCAATGAAGCACAACAAAATAATGATGTGCACATTAAAATGTATTATTCTTTGGTTTTGAGGGAAAGAAGCCACTCCACTTTGTTTTGGAAGGATTATCCCCCAATTAAGATTACATTGGAAATACTTAAGACCAAGTGCATTATTTTACCCTTTTCAAACCCCTCAGGGCTTCATGTGAAAATAAAGCCCTAAAATTTGACTTCAAAGAATGAAAAGGAAAGCAGATAAGCGATTTCCCAGTAAAGAAAGATTGCCACAAAATCATTGTACTATGGAGTGTATGGAAATTTCAAAGCATAGTGAAAATGTATTCTGATGCCAAAGTGAATAACAGGATGTGTGACTAAAGCTCCTGACCTACGACCAGCTCATTCGCCTCAGAATCTGCGGAGCCACTGACGTCACTTTGCTTTTTCTTTCTCTTTCCTCTTCCTCTCTTTGTCCTTATTTTTTATTTCACCCTCTGCCTGGATGCTGTCTCCTTTGAAATCAGCCCTCTAATTTTACCCCTTTATCTTTTCTTTAATTGAGCCTAATACAAAACTCATATTATGAAAATACTGAAGCTAATATGAAAGTCTGTTGTATATCTTGAAAGACTGCTGACTCGTATGCTTCAGGTTAAACCCAGGTAGGTGTGACCTGCTTCTTCCTCTGATAATGATTTTATTCTAACTGTGTGGCACAATGGTTCCTTTGAGGTGACCTCTCCCCCTCCCCAGAACAGAATGTATACATGAGGTGGGGCGGTGGCAAGAGTGTCTTGCCAATACTCTGTGAGAAGGAAACTACCCCTTATCCTGCCTGAGAATACTTCTGAAATGCAGGCTCAGAGCCATGACAGTCTGTCCAGCACCACGGAATGATGCACGAGGGTATTTTATAGAAACCATGTTGATGGAAGAGTAACATCCAAGGGGATTCAAGTAAATCTCTTGTTTAAAAATTTGTGGTTACAAGGAGCTTAATTCTTTGTAATGCACATACCATCTAAATATGTTGTCCTTGGATGGAGAACACGTCAGTTATTAAAAGCCATAAGAACAAACACTCTACTTGATCTTAGCCAAAGGCTAAAAAGCTATGAATATAATGGTGGGAGTTCACAGTGTTCTGAACAACACAAAGCAACCTCAGAGAACCTTCTATGTGGATTCTGGTTCTTCCCAGGAGATGGCACTGAATGCTTCCTTTAACCTGATGGTTTTGTGATTTAGAATGAAGACATTGTGTTGCTCACCCTCATAGAAACAGGGTGAATGGCGGAGAGCCAAACACCACCCCATCCCCAGTATATACAAAATTATCCCTCATTAGCTACATGGTCTATAGCATTCATTCTATTTACTCCCTTAAAAATATTTATAGAGTACCATCTCAATTATAGTCAGTCATAGGACTGGTCCCTCTAAGAGTTAGAAAATTAAATACTCAAATATAAGAAGTAAAAAATAAATTCCTGCTCCTAAGGTCATGGTTTTAGGAGGGAGGAGGCAGCCCCGGGGTGAGAATCTCATGACTTGGATTTAAGTCCTATTTCTGCCACTTGCTCTCTGAATGACCTCAGGCAACTGACTGAAGCCTCTCTCCTTTCCCTTCTGGCAAATCAGGGATTTCATGGTTTGGATGTGGTCTCAGTGTGCCCCCAACAGTCCATGTGTTGAATGTAATCCCTACTGGGACGTACTAATGGGGTGGAAATGTAGTCTCACTATGGTGTTGAGAAGTAGGGCCTTTGGGAAGTGATTAGGAATAGATAAGGTTTTTAGGGTGAAGCCCCCATGATTGAATCCTGATGGCTGTGTAAGAACAGGGAGAGGGACCAGACAGCCGCGTCTAGATGTGTACTTCCTGTCTCCGGCCACGTGCTGTGCTGCGATGCCTCGGCTCTCTGCCAGCAAGAAGGCCGTCACTACCTGCAGTTCCTTGCCCTTGGACCAGAACTCTAAGCTAAAATAAGCCTCGTTTCTTTAGAACCTACCCAGCCTATTTTGTTACTAGCAGCAGAAAATACATTAATACCAGGGATTATGTCTACCTCCCATGACACTGTGAAAAGAAATGAGAGAATGTGTGGGAAAGCACCCTGGGTACTATGACTACACAGAAACACAGCATTACAGCCGAGTATAGGATATGATATAGAGTCCCAAAACACAGTGAAGGAAAATACTAGACCCGACTCTCAGCCAGGCGTGGTGGTACACACCTGCAATCCCAATACCTGGGAGGCTGAGACAGGAGGATTGCAGGTCCAAGAGAAGAAAGTTGTGACTGAGTAAATCATGAAGGACTTCCCTGGGGAAGAAAGGTGACAGAGAGAAAGGGAGCTAAGATTAATTAAGGATAGACAATAGGCTGATAGGCTTTATTCCCATGGTATATAACAGGCCTGAGGCCACACTTGTTTATTTGTTTGTTTATTTATTTATTTTGTGTTACTAGGGACCCAAGGGCATTCTACCCCTGAGACATACCCCCATCCCTTTTTCTTTTTTATTTTGAAACAGGGAGGGTCTTATCAAGCTGACAAGGCTGGCCTCAAACCTGGGATCCTGCTGTCTTAGCCTCCCAAGTACTGAGATTGTAGGTAGGCACCACCATGCCTGGCTACTTATTTTTATTCACTAGAAAGTTGGGGCATTTGAAATACTAGCAAAAAGCTTTGAGGCTAAAAGAGCCTGTGTGTGTATGTGTGTGTGTGTGTGTGTGTGTGTGTGTGTGTGTGTATCAGAGAAGTGAGCACAGAGTGAAAGAGGAAAGCAAGACCATTATAGGGGAAGCTGCTATCAAGGCACACCCCATGCATGTGACACATTTGGGTTATGAATAGAAAGTCCATTTGGCGTAGAGGTTTGTACAGTGTAGGATAGGGAGAAAAGATGAGTTGGGACTGAGTAAGTAGGTGAAGGGTTTTGGACATTTTCTACTATGAAATAAGGGCTCATTGAATGTCTTTAAACAGAGGAGTGATCTAATCCAGGTGGTTTTAGAAAGATGTATTTGGAACCATGTTAAATAATTGGATGGGGAACAACAACAGGAAAGTTACTGACATGTGATGACGTGGCTCTAGCTTAGGTTAAAAGAGACAAAAGGAAAAGGAACCAGTATGAAGGAAGAATACGGGGACTGGTGGGAGGTAGAAGGAGTTTCAGGAGACAGCTTTTTAAAAAAAAGACTAGGCTTCCAGTTCCACAGTAGAAAGAATGATGACCACATTTACAGAGCTGTGGAAGTCAGGGGAGCACTGATTTTTCAGGAGCAAGTTATACTAACAAGACAGTAAAATGAAACGTGCAGTAGGTAGTTGGTAGGAGCACCAGATCTGACTGCAGACTCAGGAGTGCCTGAGGATTCCTAGTTAAGGCTGTGGGTGTGCTGAGCTTCACGGGAGCCAGGAACTCAGAGACAGAATGACTTAGGAACGAACCACTCCTTGAGAAATGTCCAGTGCCCAGCTGTGAATACTGAAAACTTTTATCCATAATGATGATAAAATGCTGACTTGGGAATTTTGGTTTTTTGCTTTAAGTAAAACTTTTAATTGTGGCCAGGCACCTAAAGAGACAGAACTAATCTTATGATTTATTTCATGTTTGCTTAATAATAAATGCTTAGTTAATAAATGTACTTATATAAATTAGAATTTAATCTGAGACCTGCTTTCACTGTAAACAGGTGGTGAGATTATAGGGAAGTAGCTCTTACCATCTTGAATTCACTGGCAGTTACAAATGTCCAACAGAAAGGAACCAAGTGTGTTCCTAATTATATTGGCCTAGGTTAGCTGCCAACACAGTTGAACATGAACATCTAGCCTTTTAAGGAATGAAGATTCATTCATAATGGCTCATTACCTAAAATAAAGGAATGGTCTTTAGAAATGCATTCCAAGTACTTTTATTGACCAAGGAAAGTGTTAGTCAAATGACTAGTCACTTAACCTGTTCACTTCATATAGATGGGGATTCACGCCTTCTGATCGACATCGACCTATTTAGCAATGAGCATTAGATAAAAGCATATTTTTAAATGAGTTTTCCCCCCTTAAGAGCTAATAAATTGAACTGTGGTGATATGGAGCAATTATATATATATATATACATATATATATTTCTTTTGCGGTACTGGGGATTGAACACAGGGGCGTTCTACCTTCGCGCTACACCCCCAGCCCTATTTTTTGTACTTTATTTTGAAACCGGGTCTCATGAAGTTGCGGAGGGCCTCACTAGGTAGAGAGAGAAAGAGAGACAGGGAGAGAGAGAGAGCGAGAGAGCTGAGGCTGGCCATGAACCCGGATCCTTTGGTCTCCGCCTCCCAAAGTACTGGGATTACAAGCGTGCACCACCACGCCCGGCTCAATTATATACTTTTAAATGTTACTGTCTAGCATAAATGATGATAATCTCACTTAATATGCATCCCAGTGGACCATCATGAAAATGGGGGAAGTCTAAACAGCTCATAGGGTTGCAGGATATCACCACATGGTGCTTGCCAAGGTGGCATGCTGCACTCTTCTATGAACACACACACATATACGGACACTCAGCCAGACACCCAGATAAACATGAACTCACACAGATACACAGACACACAAAAATAAAGACACACACACAGAGATACTGCCACACACACATATATACAGACACACACGCATGTGCAACCCTTGCTATCTCAGAAATGCAACAGGCCCTGTAGCCAGCTTCATCTCCATTTTCAGAACTATTTTTCCTTTCACTGAAGAATAATCCTGTCTGAGGAAGAAAGGAAAAGAGTCACAGTGAGGTCAAGATGCTTAGGTAGAAAAGCTGAACAAATGTGCTTCTTCTAGATGTTCACCGAGAGGGGACAGAGGAGCAACAGAGCTGTCTGGAAAGCCAGCTCAGCCCAGCACCGAGTGCCCTGTGCTTCCCAGCAGCCCTGCAGAAGCTGGCTCCCTCTTCCTGGCTGGCAGAGCAAGTTTCCTGTCTTTCCCTCAGGGCTCCTGTTCCACTGACCTATAAATGCTCGCTGTAATTATGCCGGCTTTTACTTCCTGCATTATTCACCACTCTTCTTGTCCTTTTCTACTTTTTAGACGTTGTCTTCCAAACTGACTGCTTTCCAATGAAAGCCCTTAGGAAGTCATAGAGTAAAACAAACCAAAGGTAAAAAGATGAAAAGATTTAATTAAAACAACTCTTAGTAGGAATTGTTTAAAAACCAGTGAATTAATCATTAATTGTGCCCCTTCATGTACTTTTTGCCAGCAGGAAAAATCCAAGGACAAATCAAGGAACTGGATGGGTGGGGTGGGGACGGCGGGTGGCACAGCTTTTCCACAACCTGGAGCAGGATTGGTGACTGAAGGGGGTCCTGAGGAAAGACTGCCCAAGTTCACACTTGGCCAATCTCCTGTGTGTCTACTCAGAGAGACTCCTGTGAATCTGGGGGACTCAGTTTCTTCATCTGTGAAAAGGAGACCAGATAACATAAGGCTTTGCCACACCTGTTCTCAGGAGTGTTTGCTGTTGGCCAGAGCCAGTAAAGCTGCAGAGGTTACAGTCATCGCTCAACTTCTTTACCGGTAATAACAACTAAGCATTTACAGTCTCGCGGGCAGCGTCTCCAGCATCTTAACAGTGTTTTGGTTTCCCTGGACACCTGCCATATAAGGGGCTCTGTTGGTGAAGACAGACTGAGGGGAAGTTGATTTCTTTTAGTGGGCACAGAGCAACAGGAAAAACAAAAGAAGTCTCAGAGGACAAAGGGCAGGGGAAAGACGCTGCGGACGTCCTCTCCTTCAGGCCCCAGATCTTCCCTCCTGGAAAAAGCCCGAGTGAAAACTCCTCTCAGAGGCAAATGTGTACAGTGGAAGGATGAAGGCCCCTTTCTGAAAACTGGAAGTTACCTCAGTGAGGAGATCTATGAAATACATTACATCCATCTACTGAGACAAAATATTATAAATAATTATAATTATAATCATCTCAGTAGACAATTATAAATAATATTATAAATAATAATATTTTGTATATTTGATAAATAATATTATCAAATATACAGGTAGCAGTCAGTCAGTCCACGCCACTCTGCAGCGGAAGGGAGACTTGCTTCAGGTCACGCTGCTGGGTGGGGTCTTTGGCAAGGCACCAGGTCTCTACTTCCATGCACTGCTCAGGCCCAGAAGTTGGTGTTAGGGTTGGACTGAGTCACCCCCTCAAAAAAATAGGCTGAAGCCCTAACTCACAGTGTGGTTTTATTTGGAAATTGGAACTTTACGGAAGTAATAAAGTTAGCATATGTTCACTAGAGTGGGCCTGAATCTGATATGACTGACATTCATATAAACGAGGGAATCTGGATGCAGACACACACAAAGGGAAGATTCTGAGGAGATGCAGGTAGAAGCCACCACCCACAAGCCAAGGCAGAGGCCCGGAGCAGCTCCGTCCCAGCCCGTAGGAGGACCCAAGCAGCCAACACCTGACTTTGACCTTGACCTCTAGAACAGTGAGACCATACTCTTCTGTTCTGAGCCACTCCATTTATGATTCTTCCCCGCAAACAAGTACATCTGCTGATCAGAATTTTAGTCAAATAAAAGACCAAGAAGGAGGGTTTTGATTTCTTGAGAGGAAATTTCAGATTATAGGAGTCACTACCTTTGAAAAATAAATCCATTTCAAGTATTGCCAGTAGAGCAAAAGTCCATAGAAATCCAATTATACAAATTTACAGTCCAGAGAAGAGGAAAATAAATCAAATTACTATTCATAGAATTTTAGGCAGAGTTTATGGCTGGGAAAGTAAACAGGGTTCTTGGAATAGTGTGACGCCACGCTAGTGACCCAGTCACAGACGTGAGGCTGTGCGGGCTTGAGTCTCGGCTCTGCCATGTCATAGGTGGGAACCTTCAGCAAGTCCCTGCCACACACAGATCCTCGGCTCTCTCCAAGAAGAAGGCTGGGCAGACACTTGGAAGTGACGCCCGGAGATGGAGGCACAGGGTTCCACACAGAGTGACTAGGAATGAAATTTTAGCCTTTATGATGATGGCCCATGATGGATAATTGGTTGAATTAAAAAAAATGAAATGCAACCACACCAAAGTTAAAAACACAGGTTTACTTACTTTCCTTTTATCTTTTTGGATGACATTTATTTTAAGTTTTATTTTTATGTAATTTCATCTCCTCATTTTGGACAATTTCATTATTTTGAAAGCATTGCAATACTTAGATATCAAATATAAACATCAACTCTGAGAATATGAATATCCCACTAAGCCATCTTGTTATGCGGGAAGCCGAGAAAAGTACACAATATTTTATATACAAAGTTATTCTTTTCATGAACTTCAAGACATTTCAAAATAAGGTTGCTGAGCTGTCTGATTTGGACACTATCATCACCAGTCCAAGTCACTTGTGAATAGATTTAGTTTATCCTCCTGACTTTCATTGTTCAGAATTGGTTTCAAGGATGGTGACTAAATTTCCTTGCCACATATGTCTGCATTGTGTGGATGTGTTGGGCCAAACCTGAAATGCAGTACACAGAGGCTGTAGGAGAGACATTGTCTAGGAAAATCAATGGAGTCAGAAGTGGTGAAGCTGCTGAAAAAGTAAAACTAGATAAATACTCTATGCAGGAAAGGGGGGGATCCTGTTGCTTAGGGGAAACAGAACATTCGTTAGGAGAAAATTGAGAGATTAAATGAGCTGGTATTATTGCCATGGACATGCCAAAAGGGAAGGGAAGGGAGTGTGCTGAACACAGCTGCACTAAGAACATCTCAGGAGCCCGCTCAGGAGCATGGAGAGCTCCACCAAGTGCATGGGAGGGCCGGAGGTAGAGTCCTTAGGTAAATGCAAATGTCCTAGAGTTATCATGTTGTGCTGGAGACACTGAGTCCTCTGTGCTATGGGAAATATTATACAGCCTTTTAATGTGGCCATTAGCAATATAAATGTATTTAATCTCTGAATTCCTGAGAATCACCCTTAACTTCAGAGATTATATTTAATTACACACCCAGAGACAGAAGGACTACTTATAATGCAGACTCCCTATGGGAACTGGGAGGGTGAGGACACAGGAATGCCAGCTTTCACGGGAACCTGACGGTGACAGCAGCCTGACCTGGGACTGCCAGCCTCCAGAACCACAGGAAAAACATGTGTTGCTTAAGCCTCCCAGTCCGTGGTATTGTGTTATGGCAGCCAAACCACCTAAGACACTTTCTGATATAGGTTCTCGAAGCACGACCTACCCTTCCTTCCTTCACAGGCATTATGAGAGCCCAGAATTATGCATGGACACGTGACATTTTTGATTGTTGTTGATCAACAGAACAGGAACTGTTCTGTTGCAAGTAGGTGTTCAATAATTATTTGTTGAATGAATGCTACGAATGGTTATATGGATTTTCTAGGTCAAATATGTGCTGAAGGGCAAAATTCAATGTGGTCACCCTAACCCCATGAAGTAGAAAAAATAAATTAAAAAACTAATTATACCCCAAAGTATCTTCTATGAAGGGCAGAACACTGTTAAATGAAAGGTCATTTTGTTCTGCTGAGTACCTGAGGAGGTCTGGGAGTTAATAGGAGGATGGAGCAGAAGAAGAGAGGTAAAGTGCTACATACGGTGAAGTGAGAAAAATTTGGAGTTCCTATGAGCCATTTTTGGATGACAAGAGATATGGGGGAGGATAGAAATGATTGGGTAGGCTACTTTTTGGGAGTATGTCTAAATATGCCAGACATGGTGGCACATGCCTATAATCCCAGTACTTGGGAGGCTGAGATAAGAAATATGTTCAAGGCCAACATCAGCAACTTAGCAAGACCCTCAGGAACTTAGTGAGACCCTGTTTCAAATAATAAAATAAAACAAAACAAAATAAAATATGGATGGACATGTAGCTCAGAGGTAAAATGCCCCTGGGTTCAATCCCTAGTACCACACACACATACAAAAAGGATGTGTCTAAATCCTATCATTGTTTCACATCATTTGTAAAAATAAATGGTGTCCATTTCCTCAAACCATCCCAGCAATCTGATACATACATAAATATCATGTGTGAACAAACTTTCTTTTGTTGGGGGACAGGGAAGGCTGGGAAAGTTGGGGGAGAGGGCCTGCTTCTACATTTGGCCATGTGGCGTGGGAGATGGAGATCCTTATAGTGACTGAGGTGACTCTGAGGCTGAACAACTCTGCGGAGGCCGACTTAGCGCCTGTGGTGATCAGAAGACGGGCTCTGAGTCCCTGGGACTTTTAAAAGCTTCATAGAAGATATGGGACTTGTTTTCATAATCTGTACAATGAGGACTTGAGCCAATTTTACCTAGACTTCAGGAAACTGAGTGAACCCAGCTGACTTCTATGAGGAAACTGTTCCACATCCCACAAACAATAAAAACCTTTACCAAAGTTTAAAGTGGTAGCAACCAGAAACCTAATTTCCAGTTGTCTTAAAAAAAAGAGTTCATAATTACACTCCAGTAAATTCTCTTCCTTCTCCCCACCCCTCAAAGGGAAAGCAAACAGTTCAATTCGTAATTTTTGGGTGTGTTTCAGCCTGGGAGATCTGTTAATTGCTGAGGATTATTGGAAAGAATTTTATGAGGACATGTTGTATAAATACTTATGCTCAGTGATAAGGGAACTTTAAGGAAGGAGGAACACAGTAAGATTGTACAGGAAGAACCTTAGGAATGTGAGAAGTAGGAGGATTTAACTTTGTGAATAAAATACAGGATGACATCTCACTTTTTATGGGTGTGTAAGGAATGAGAACCTGAAACTCAGGTTCAGTTATTAAAGTGAATTAGTAAAGGAAATTTATGATACTAGAAGAATGAACAGTCATGGGGGAGGGAGAAGGAACAGGAAACGTTTATAGGCAACTTAGATTCTATGCCTGGGTGACTAATGACAAATATAATATCACAACCCTTGGACCATAGTATGCAAACAGCCTATGTGAATTAATTTGTGTTTTGCTTTTGCTAGGGAAATCAGAGGGCTTAGATAAAACAGAGAAAAGACATTTGTTGGATTGTCCGGAGTCACCTTGTATATGTTTGGCAATGTAGTATCAGTACCAGGTACCTATAACTACTGTCTTGGATGATTTGAATATCAAAGGAAGAATAAGGGTACCTGAAATTCACTTCTGGATACAAATTCCCAATTATTCCCCAAGCTGGCAGCACAAGTCTCTAGGTCTACTGTCCCTGTACTTCCCCAGAACACATCACTGTTGTTCCAGATCCTCTTTGCCTCTCTTAGGAAGGGATATGTCTCAGTGCTAAATAACTTAAAGCTAGAAGGGGGAAAAACAAATTGTTCAGTACATGGTATCTGGAAACACAGTCTGCATAGATGAGGGGAACGTCATTGAAAAAAAAGACTCTTAAACCACACGATGTCCTTTTTCAATGCGGTGCCTCACCCATTTGGGGAAAACAGCTTCAACATACACAAAGTGTTTGCAACTGGAGTCAAAGTTCCCGCCAAGGAGTATATGTGACAATACTAACCAAAGACTACCCTCTAGTGGCCAGCTGCAAGAACTACAAACGCCGGCAAAGTGCAGAATAGATGAAATGACATAAACAGTGAAAAGATCAGTCTAATTTTCCCTTAGAATCAGGAAAAATAAACACCCTAAATAGTAAATTATACCCATGTATTAAGTGTTCCTGTTCTTAACTAGTTGAAAACCCTGCACAAGGTAATCGGTAATCCCAAGTGTGTGTCCAGTTATGCTCTTTGCAATCTAACTATGGTATCAGTGCAGGAATATTTATACCAATAGCAAATTGATATAAAATATAAAGCCCCCTTTACAAAAGTGATAAGAATACAATGAGTATGAGGATTTGGTTTTTCTTCACTATCCTTCAGAGGATAACTGGTATGGCTGGTAGAACACCAAGAGTCAATTCAGAGATATGGGTGGTTCGCTAGTTCCACAAACTTCTGGCTGATTGACCCTAAAATATTCATTTAGTCTGAGAGGCACTTTAAAAAATATGTAAATTGCTCCTTTTCCAATCTCCCTGGGTTTTGGGCAGTGTAATGAAATGTATACAAAAGAACTTTATCAATGCTAATGTGCTACGCAAATATTAGCCTCTGTAGTCCTGGAACATCTAAATGGGGATTATGAGGTTGGTGAATCTGATATTTTAAGGTGCATTAAATTTATATTTATATTTTTAAACAAGCAATTTGTCCTATTTTTTTCCTGAGACAAGTATATTTGAAGTGGGTTCAGTGATTGAATTCTTGCTTACCTTGCACCTATAGATACCACAAAGAAAAGCTAATTGTCAGAGTTTATATACTGAATCAGTGGCTGAACTCAGAATGTTTCAACTGCCATATCTCATGTGCTGAAGTTTATTACTCTAGAAATCCTATTAATGTTTTTAATAACTTCCCAGCAGTTTCAGTAACATAGATTGATGGATCTAAATTATTAAAATGGCTGTTGATAGATCATATAACTAAGTTTTATTACATATTTCATTATTCTGAGATACAGAGCAGAACCAGAAGAAAGGCTGAAATAGAAGATTAGACCTACTTTCTCATAATTGAAGAGTTGTTTCCTAGGTATATTATAGAGACTTTTATCTGGCGACATTTATTAACTTTAGGGGTGGGCTGGAAATCAGTTGATTCTTTTTGCAACATTGGGTTAAAAACAACTACCTTCTAATTGGTTTAATGTAAGCTATTTTCAAGTAGGTTCATGTGGCAAATTTGTCTTATTTTCCAAACAATTGTAATAGTAGACACATGGTCAATACTTTTGAAATGGCATGGCGTTGAGTATATAAATTGAGTATTGAAGTGGCACTTTTCCTTTTCTGTGTAATTGTTTTATAATGGGCAAATTTCCCTCCAAATTAAGGACTGTTCCAAAATGAATAATTTACTTCAAACACCCCTGTTCTAATTGTTAATTAAAATAACAACAGATGCTTACCTAGCAATTCTTTATGGAACAGCTCATCGGAGATGGTAAATGCAGAACTCAGCAAAGTTTATTATTCTTTCACCTCTAGCTTAGAGCAGCTTTATCCAAGACTCAGAATGAAGCTAATGTTTTGTAGTTTGTTAACATGTACATAGCAATTCATTATATTTTCTTGTTTCAGAAAGAAAAATTTAAAAGTAAAATCTCATAAGATGCACAGAAATAAGGCAGGAATAGATGTTTCTTTTTTTTTTTTTTTTTTTTTGCGTACCGGGGATTGAACCCAGGGGTGTTCTACCTCCGTTCTACACCCCCAGCCCTATTTTTTATACTTTATTTTGAAACTGGGTCTCACAAAGTTGTGGAGGGCCTCA
>PVJS01030132.1:0-24290 GCA_004027185.1 Glis glis | reverse complement strand
TTTTTTTTTTTTTTTTTTTTTTTGCAGTACCGGGGATTGAACCCAGGGGCGTTCTACCTCCAAGCTACACCCCCGGCTCTATTTTTTATACTTTATTTTGAAACCGGGTCTCACGAAGTTGCGGAGGGCCTCACTAAGCAGCTGAGGCTGGCTGCGAACCCTGATCCTCCGGTCTCTGCCTCCCAAGTACTGGGATTACAAGCATATGCCACCATGCCCGGCTTGAGAATGTCTTCATTTTCTTCTGGCTCCTGAAGGATGTTTACTGGACAGAGAGCTATAGGTCAGGTTTGCACCTTTCTGACTTTCTCCACTGCACTGACCCTTGCTTCTCGCTCCTTGAACAGCACAGGTTCAAGGCCTGTGCTGTTTGTTTCCCACCTCAGGGCCTTTGCACTGGCTCTTCCCTCCCCTAGGCATGCCCCCACATATCTGCATGCCTCCCCTGCCTTTCAGTCTCTGTTCAGATGGCTCTTGTTCCGGAACATTTCCCCAGCCATCCTCTTCTCCCTCTTCGGCTTTCTGTTTCTTCACAGCATTTCTCACCCTCTGACACACCACTCCACACATACTGCTGATTTCTCCCGTTTATTGTCTTTCTCTACCCCTTAGAACACAGGCTCCAGAAGGGCAGCAGAGGAAATGTGGACACAGGCGCACACATAGAGGAATGACCATGTAAAGACAGGGAGAAACAGCCACCTGCAAGCCAAAGACAGAGGCCCCAGAAGAAACCAGCCCTGCCAACACTTTGATCACAGACTTCTGGCCTCCAGACAATAATTTTGTGTGAAGCTACTCCTCACACCACCAAAAAAAAAA
Organism: Glis glis; assembly: GCA_004027185.1. Taxonomy (NCBI): domain Eukaryota; kingdom Metazoa; phylum Chordata; class Mammalia; order Rodentia; family Gliridae; genus Glis; species Glis glis. The sequence goes on along the minus strand of PVJS01030132.1, from coordinate 23,468 downwards.
AAAAGAAAAAAGAACTTGAGATCAGGTAGTTAGTGGTTCGTGTTCACCATCATCTCAAGGGATCATTCTTTGTCCCCCTCAGATTCTGTCACTGCTGCAGGAAGTCACCACCCAGTCACACCTTGACAAGCACTTCTCTTTCCTCACCAGCTGCAGAGAGAACTTCCTAGTCTTTGGTGTGTGAAGTTTCCATCTGGTATAGTCCAGTGTGGTTGTTTTTTTTGTTTGTTTGTTTGGTTTTTTTTTTTTTTCGGTACCAGGGATTGAATGCAGGGGCGTTCTACCTCCGCGCTACACCCCCGGCCCTTTTTTTTTTATACTTTATTTTGAAACCGGGTCTCACGAAGTTGTGGAGGGCCTCACTAAGGAGACGAGAGAGAGAGAGAGAGAGAGAGAGAGAGAGAGAGCTGAGGCTGGCCGCGAACCCGGATCCTCCAGTCTCTGCCTCCCAAAGTACTGGGATTACAAGCATGTGCCACCACGCCTGGCCAGTGTGGTTTTATTTTATACTTTTACTGCCTGAGCTTCACTGAGCTTACCTATACTAACTCCTCTTTCATCATTGTACAAATTTAACAGCCATTGTCTCTTCAAATATTGCCTCTACTCCATTCCTTCTCTTCCGGCACTCCAACTAGACTCATGCTGAATTTTCTTAATCTAGCCTCCATGTCTAGCACGTTAACCTCTTGTTCATGTTTTCCACATCTGTGCCTTCTCAGGCAGTATTCTGAGTACTTTATTTACATTTATCTTTCAGTTCACTAATTCTCTCTTCAGCTGTTTATATCTGGTAATAAAGCTATAATACCAATTTGTGTGTGTGTGTGTGTGGTACTGGAGATTGAACCCAGGGGCATTCTACCTCTGAGCTACACCCCCAGCCCTTTTTACTTTTTGTTTTGAGACAGGGTCCCGCTAGGTTGCTAGAAGTTTCACTACGTTGCTGAGGCTGCCCTCGAACTTGCGATCTTCCTGTCTCAGCCTCCCAAGTACTGGGATTACAGGCATGGGCCACCAGGCCTGGCTAGATTATTCTTTATAGTTTCTTGGGAGGCGGAGACCGGAGGATCCGGGTTCGCAGCCAGCCTCAGCTTGCTCTCTCTCTCTCTCTCTCTCTACTTAGTGAGGCCCTCCTCAACTTCATGAGACCTGGCTTCAAAATAAAGTATAAAAAATATAGGGCCGGGGGTGTAGCACGGAGGTAGAACGCCCCTGGGTTCAATCCCCGGTACCGCAAAAAAAAAAAAAGCAAAAACATAAAATATAGTTTCTTGGGTTTTGTACCTATTTTCAACCTTGCTTTTTTATTACTTAAACTATATTAAACATGGGCATTTTATATAATCTCTTTTTTTTTGTACTGGGGATTGAACCCAAGGGCATTCTACCTCTGAGCTATACCCCCAGTCCTTTTTTTATTCTTTATTTTGAAACAGGATTTCACTAAGTTGCAGAGGGCCTCACTAAGTACCTAAGGCTAACCCGGATCTTCCCAAGTACTGGGATTACAAGCATGTGTGCGCCACCACGCCCAGCTACCCCCAGCCCTTTTAATTTTTTTATTTTGAAATAGTGTCTCACGCAGTTGCTGAAACTGGCCTTGAACCTGTGATCCTCTGTCTCAGCCTACTGGAATTACAGGCATACACCACTGCTCCTGGCTGGCATTTTATTTTATTTATTTATTTATTTATTTATTTGCGGTACCAGGGGTTGAACCCAGGGGCATTCTACCTCCGAGTTACACCCCAAGCCCTTTTTTTTATTCTTTATTTTGAAACCGGGTCTCACGAAGTTGCAGAGGGCCTCACTAAGTAGCTGAGGTTGGCCGCGAACCCAGATCCTCCGGTCTCTGCCTTCCAAGTACTGGGATTACAAGCATGCACCACCACGCTCGGTTTATAATTGCTTTTTTAAACTAAGATCTGCTTGTAACCCTGAGGGTTGTATTTATAGGATGCTCCAAGGCCCAGAAACCCAGAGACTCCAGCCTTATTTTGTGTGTGTTTGTGGTACTGGGGACTGAACCCAGGGGCATTCTACCTCTGAGCTATACCCCCAACACATTTTTTTACTTTTTAGCTTGAAGCAGGATCTCACTATGTTGTAGAGGGCCTCACGAAGTAGCTGAGGCTGGCCGCGAATGTGCAATCCTCCTATCTCAGCCTCCCAAGTACTGGGATTACAAGCATGAGCCACCATGCCCAGCTTATTTTTTTATTTTGAAACAGGGTCTTACTAAGTTGCTGAAGGCCCTCACTAAATTGCTGAGGCTGGCCTCCAACCTGCAATCCTCCTGTCTCAGCCTCCCAAGTACTGGGATTACAGGCATACACTACCATACCTGGCTAACAAAATACCCCTAATCTGGGTTATTTATTTATTTGTTTATTTATTTATTTATTTTATTTTGGTATTGGGAATTGGACTCAGGGGCATTCTACCTCCAAGCTATACCACAGCCCTTTATAGTTTTTATCTCAAAACAGGGTCTAAGTTGCTGAGGCTGACCTTGAACCTATGATCCTTCTGTCTCAGACTCCCAAGTACCAGGATTACAGGCATGTGCCCCCATGCCCAGCTAAACTGGGTAATTTGTAAACATTAGCAATCTACTGCTCACAGGTCTAGAGGCTGGCAAGTTCAAAGTCAAGGTGTCAGCAGATTCAGTGTCTGGTGAGCCCCATTCCTCAAAGATGGTGTCTCTTTGTGTCCTGGAACAGTGGAAGGGGCAAATAGGATCACTTGAGCCTCTTTCATGAGGGGATTAACCCCACTCATGAGGGTGGAGCCCTAATAACATCATTACCTCCTAAAAGCCTCACCTTTTTTTGTGTGCATGTGGTACTGGGGATTGAACCCAGAAGCATTCAACCTCTGAGCTACACCCCTGCTCTATTTTATTTTGAAACAGGGTCTTGCTAGGTTGCTCAGAGTCTTGCTAAATTGCTGAGGCTGTCCTCGAACCTGTCATCTTCCTGTCTCAGCCTCCCAAGTACTGGGATTATAGGTATGCACCACTGTGCCTGGCTAAGCCCCACCTCTTAATACTATTGTATTGGGGGTTAGGTTTCAACATATGAATTTGGGGTGACAACAAACTTCAGACCACAGCAGTGAGTACCTTCAAAGAGACTTTTGTCTGCTTCTACCAGGCATCTTCAGGCATTGCCAACCTGGGATCACTCCACATTCAATGTTCCACTGAAGGGTTTGAGGACCATCCTGACTGCAGATCTGAGTGGCCAACCCAGGTAAGGGACAGCTTTTCAAAAATTGTCAGCATCTGTCCCACATACTTCACTTTGCCCCAAATCTGGAACCACTGATTTTCTTGCAGTCTCTGAAGGACCACTTGTCTTAATTCACCTTTGCACTGAGAGATCAACACTTCAGAGTCCAGTATTTGTAGAGGATCACTCTTTTACTAGATTTCCTCCTTGGGCAGGCTCGGTGATTTGTCTTCCTGCTGTACATCTCAAAAGTCTATGCATTGATTTCCTAGGGCTTACATAACAAAGCTCTAATCTCAATCATAAGGCCTCCTCCACCCTTATGGCTCAATCACTTACCATAGGCCCCACCTGCTAAAATCATCATATTGGAGATAGAATTTCAACAATTTTTTTGTGTGTGGTACCGGGGATTGAACCCAGGGGCATTCTATCTCTGAGCTACACCCCCAGTCCTATTTTTTTATTCTTTATTTTGAAACAGGGTCTCACTAAGTAGCTGAGGCTGGCTGCAAACCTGTGATCCTCCTGTCTCAGCCTCCCAAGTACTAGGATTACAAGTGTGCGCCACCACGCCCAGCTGTATAACATTTTTTTGATAAAAAAAAATGAATGGTTCTGGCCAGACATGGTGGCACACTCCTGTAATCCCAGTACTTACGAGGATGAAACAGGAGGATCGCAGGTTCGAAGTCAGCCTCAGCAATTTTGTAAGATCCTGTTTCAAAATAAAAATAATAAAAAAGGTTGGGGTATAGCTCAGAGGTAGAATGCCCCTGGGTTCAATTGCCAGTACCAAAAATAAATAAATAAGCAAATAAAAGGCTCTGGTCTCAGAGCCAAGACCTTAGCTAAAACTTTAAGAAGCAATTCCATCTTTCTGTTAGACTGGCTGCTTGTGGATAATGCAGGACATCAGAGAAGCAGTGGACCCTGTGGCAGTCCACATCCTGCCATGTCCTTTTCACTTTCAGAGTTTTTTGGACTGAAGAAGTACTGTACATGATCCCATGCTGGTAAACTGAGCATTTCTTGGATATGATGCTAGCCTGAGACACTGTGGATAGGGAAGGCAAATCCATGCCGAGATGATGTCAATTCCAGTAAGGATGCATCAGTGGGGTAGAAAGGATAGGCTGTAACCAACTTGCCACGGAGTGACGAGTGCGTGCCCCTGGGTTCAATCCCCAGTACCACAAAGAAAAAGAAAAGAGAGAGAGAGAGGTGAAACGGGTAGAAGGTGGGGCTACAGCCACCTCTTCTAGGAGATGATCACTGCCCTCTGGACAAGCTTGGGTCTAACCCCAAGGATATCTTTTTTCATTGCATGATGAATTACTACTGGCCTACCAACTTAGTAGATCTGACAATGTGTAGCCCAGGACAGGTAGATTAAGTTGCATGGTCATTTGATGCCCCCCAGTCAGGTGCTCAGTCTCTACTTGAGTCTGAGAGCATGCCAGGTGCTGTTTTTACCTGGCGAGTGGTCTTGCTCCACAAGCGTAGGAGTATGCACTGCAACTCTCCTGTTGGGGTTTGTAAGAGGTGCCACATAGGGGCCTTATCTTCCACAAAGGAGGCCAACCCCTGCCTACTGGTTCTGCTAAGTGGCAGGGGAGCCCATTCTCCAACTCAGGTCTTTTTTTTTTTTTGGCAGTACTGGAGATTGAACCAGGGGCATTCTACCTCTGAGCTATACCCCCAGCCCGATTTTTTATTCTTTATTTGGAAACAGGGTCTCACTAAGTTGCGGAGGGCCTCACTAAGTAGCTGAGGCTGTCCTCAAACCTGTGATCCTCCTGTACTGGAATTACAAGTTTGTGTCACCATGCCCGGCTTCCAACTCAGGTCTTCAGCAGAACCCTCTTTTTCTCTGGACCCCACTCAAAACTGGCAGTTGTCCAAGCTACCCCAAAAATGGGTCAGAAGGTATTCCCAAGTATAGTAAATACTGATTCCAAAACTGAGAGGTGCTATGTCTTTCTTCATGGTAGGGATGCAGGATGTAATAACCTGTTCTTATCTTAGAGGTGATGCCCTGGATTATTCTAGAACACTGCACCCCTAAGAACTTCATTGATGTAACAGGCTCAGACATGGACTGCCCCTGGGTTCAATCCCCAGTACCAAAAAAAAAAAAAAAGAACTCAGGGCCCTTCTACCTTTGGGCTACACCCCCAGCCCTATTTTATTTTGAAACATGGTCTTTCTAAGTTGCTGAGAGCCTCACTAAGTCACTGAGGCTGGCTTCAAACCTGCGATCCTCCTGTCTCAGCCTCCCAAGTACTGGGGTTATAGTGTGCACCACCACACCTGGTCCAGTACTGAAAAAAAAAAAAGAAAGAACAGGAGAGTTAAAACAACCTTGAAGCAACATAATATGCATGGCTGTCCTTTCCATATAAACATTAACTGCTTTTGATCCTTTTTACCACTGGGAATTGAAAACAATGTTCACTATATCAATAATTTCATTATCAAGTGCCAGAAGTACACTAATGGGTTCCAGTAAAGATATCACAGCTGCCATAGCTGCTGCAATTGGGGATACTACTTGGCTAAGTCTGTGTAGTCCACCATCATTTACTGGAATCAATCTGTATTTTCAGGGGCCATTTGGGTGAATTGAGGGGATGAAACGGGGACAATCAATTTAAGTCCTTGGAGTGACACAATCCCTACAATCCCACCTGGAATGCAGTATTGATTCTGATTTACTATCTTAGGGGGATGGTTGGGGTGCTGAGTTTCTAATTTGCTCTTCCTACCTATGGTAAGCAAGCTATACCACAGGCATGGACCAAACATGCTTTGTGTCTTTCCACAATATCAGACTTTATTGAATAACAATAAGTTTGCCAGCTACACCACTTTTATTGGTTGAAATTCACTGAGTACTCATTGGTCACTTGGTAGTCCTAGAGTAGGCAATCACAAGTTCTTTTTTTTTTAATTTCTTGTGGTACTGGGGATTGAACCCAGGGGCATTCTGCCTCTGAAATACACACCCCCAGCCCTATTTTATTTCTTGTTTTGAAACAGGGTCTCACTAAGTCGCAGAGGGCCTGGCTAAGTTGCTGAGGCTGGCTGCATACCTGCGATCTTCCTGTCTCAGCCTCTTAAGTATTAAGATTACAGGCATGTACCACCATGCCCAGCACAAGTTCTTTTATTACTTTCCAATCTTTCTAATATCTATAATGCTTAAGTCACACTTCATACTTCACACACACACAACACTTCAGGTGCCCTGGTGTTAGTTCAGATCCTGTATCTAGCTTGAAAGTTCTGAATAGTCCCTTTCCCATAGTAAATTAGCTACTTACATGGCTCTAGGTACCTTTGGGGAAGGATTGGAGGAATGCTTTCACATTTTTTTTTTTTTGCGGTAATGGGGATGGAACCCAGGTGCATTCTACCTCTGAGCTACACCCCCAGCCCTATTTTTTATTCTTTATTTTGAAACAGGGCCTTACTAAGTAGCTGAGGCTGGCCCCGAACCTGGATCCTCTGGTCTCAGCCTCCCAAGTACTGGGATTACAAGCGTGCGCCACCGCGCCCAGCTTTCACATATTTTTTTAATATACATATAGTGGCACTGTGGGATCCTTCCTCAAAGGGACAAGGCCTCCCTTTCAAACAATGGGCTCTGGTTCTCAGAACTGACTCATTTTTGTGATTTAAGTAAATTTAAGTAGAATGAGCGATCATGATTTTCTGCTACAGCAAATGACATTAGCTTTCCCATCACCAATTCTTAGTTTCTTTCTGGCTCCGGTCAGCTAGTTAACTGCCCATCTCTTTCATCCCAAAGAACACCGAGGCCCAACACCCCCAACAGTAGACCTCAGTGGGCCAAGCCTACTGGTTGCCACTCCTGCATGCACTTGCAGTGGGATGTCCTCCTGGGAAGTGAGTCTGAGCACTCCAAACTGCCCCAAACGCCAGGTGTCTGCTCCAGGGCTTGATTCTGCAATTGGTTCTAGGTCTGGGGGCAAGAAAGGTAGTGGAGAGGGGCGCGATAACAACCGTCCCAAGTAGCAGAGTAAAGGCCTCCTCATTCAGAGGTGTTCCTACTGACAAGGGAGCCTGGGTGGTGACTAGGGATTTAGGGTGCCTGGCGTCTGGAATTGTCCCAAGGGCCCCACGTTTCATTCACTCATTTGCTGGGCTCTCCACCTCCTAGACGTATTTATCTCACACATCCCAGGCGTCACCCACACTGCCCCGAAAAGGAGCCCTTGTACGGGATCTGCAGCTGCTCACCCTCTCGGTTCATTCTAGCGTTCCGCGGAAGGGGCTGAGGATGCGCTCGGTAACGCGCAGCCAGCCGCGAGCCCAACCGCTCGGGATGCTCCTGATTGGCCCAGCCATTCTCTGGGTTCCAGGCCGCCGTCCACACAGCTGCCTTGCCTTTAGAGCGGCCCCGCCCCGAGGGCGTGTCGGGGAGCGTCCCACCTAGAGACAGAGGCCATTGGTCTTTGCCCTGAATAGGGGCGGGGCACGGTGGAGACACTGCCGGAAGAGAGCCGCGAAGAGCCGGAGAGACCCGAGTAAGACCGGAGAAGCGCAGGCCCGCCGGAAGCGGAGCCGAACGCGGCCGGAAGGAGCCGAGCCAGTTCGAAGGGAGCTGAGCGCGGCTAGGCGTTGGGCAGGGAGGAGACCGCGCCATGGCGGCCGAGGGAACAGCTGTAGCCGGAGGCGGGGTTGTCGGCAGCCACCTGGCCAAGGACAGCTTGCGGCAGTCTAAGTGTCCAGACGCGGCCCCGACCCGGCGGCGCGCCTCGTCGCTGTCTCGAGACGCTGAGCGCCGAGCCTACCAGTGGTGCCGGGAGTACCTGGGCGGGGCCTGGCGCCGAGTACGGCCCGAGGAGCTGAGGGTCTGCCCCGTGAGGTGGGAGATCACGGGTCAGCTTCTCCTGTGCGCGGGCTGGGGTCAGGGTCAGGGGCCAGTCTAGGAGCCCTCAGGACACTCCTTGCTTCAGCAGCCCCATAGTGCTCGCAGTAGGGCGGGGGCGGGGTCCCGCGATGGGCCGGGTTTGGGGGCGGGGTCTCGCGATGGGCTGGGCTTGCGGTGGAGTCCCGCTGTGGGGCGGGCTTGGGGGAGCGGGATCCCACCGTGGACTGAGTTTGGGGAGGCGGGGTCCTTCAGTGGGCCGTGCTTGGGGAGGCGGGGTCCTGCGGTGGGCCATGCTAGGGGAAGTGGGATCCCGTGGTGGACAGGGCTTGGGGCGGGGTCTTGCAGTGGGTCGGACTTGAGGGGGAGGGGTCGGTGTGGGGGCGACCTCAAGCTAAGCGCGCCCTTGTGGGTCTGTAGCGGAGGCCTCAGCAACCTACTTTTCCGCTGCTCGCTCCCGGACCACCTGCCCAGCGTTGGAGAGGAGCCCCGGGAGGTGCTGCTACGGCTGTACGGGGCCATCCTGCAGGTAAGGGGAAGTGAGGGCCACCGTGGCCAGTGATTCTAGGACCTGCCTCTTAAGTGATGCAGGTAGTGTCCTCATTGCGCAATTGAGGACACTGAGGCCCAGGGGCTAAGTGACCTGCACCTTATGCTAGAGCTTGTGCTCCAGAGCCTCCAGGCAGTAGGACCAGAAGTCTCAGCTATAGTGGGCACAGAAAGCAGATTCTCCTGTTTGCACCAGTTCTTCCTTGCCTCTGGCTTGCCTGACTTGGGCCTCTTTGCTACCCATCTTCATTCAGGGCGTGGACTCCTTGGTCCTAGAAAGCGTGATGTTTGCCATCCTTGCAGAGCGCTCACTGGGACCCCAGCTCTATGGAGTCTTTCCAGAAGGCCGGCTGGAACAGTACCTCCCAGTATGACCCAAGCCCTCTCCTCCCCAAGTCACCTTCTCCCCTCAACCCCTCTCCCTCCCCATTGTCTGCCTTGATGTCCCAGGTAGGGAATTTTCCCCAAGACTTTGGCCTCCCCCCATTTCCCTACCCCTTCCCCTTCCTGCCCCAGCCCCCTCACCATCCTGATAGGTTCCTGGGTGCAGAGCCGGCCATTGAAAACTCGAGAGCTTCAAGACCCAGTGTTATCAGCAGCCATTGCCACGAAGATGGCCCAGTTCCATGGCATGGAGATGCCTTTCACCAAGGAACCCCACTGGCTGTTTGGGACCATGGAACGGTGAGTCAGGCTTGGGACCCACACACCCGAACTGAACCATGCTCTGTCCAGCCGTCCAGTCAGGTGAATTAGGTGTCCAGGGTCTAGCATGGGCTCTCATACTTCCCAGCCAAGTAACACAGTGACAGGAAAACAGGTGACATAATTTGGCCTGGGGGGGAGATAGAAAAAGGGGTAGGGACAGATAGCAGAGAGTGTATTTTTTGGCCTCCAGGTACCTAAAGCAGATCCAGGACTTGCCTCCCACTGGCCTCCTCCAGATGAACCTGCTGGAGATGTATAGCCTGAAGGATGAGATGGGCAACCTCAGGTGAGGGCAGGTGTGTGTGGGGGTGGGGGTGATGGAGGTGGCACTGAGAACTAGAAGTGTCCTCCCCAGGATTTGCTGAGGCATAGGGTCAGGGCTTAGCCAATGAGGGTGGCTCTGTCACTCCTTTTTTTTTTTTTTTTTTTTTTTTTTTGCGGTACCGGGGATTGAACCCAGGGGCATTTTACCTCCAAGCTACACCCTCCCCGGCCCTATTTTTATCCTTTATTTTGAAACCGGGTCTCACGAAGTTGCAGAGGGCCTCACTAAGTAGCTGAGGCTGGCCACGAACCCGGATCCTCCAGTCTCCACCTCCCAAGTACTGGGATTACAAGCGTGCGTCACCACGCCCGGCTTCTGTCACTCCTAATCAGGACCCATGCCCCTCTATCCCTGCAGGAAGTTGCTAGACTCTACCCCATCACCAGTGGTCTTCTGCCACAATGACATCCAAGAAGGTAGGGGAAGGTATTTGAATCTCCCAATCCAAGGTGGAAGGGCAAGAGGACTCTGAAGTGACCAGAACCCCATGCCATTCCCCCAGGGAACATCCTGCTGCTCTCAGAGCCAGAAAATGCTGACAGCCTCATGCTGGTTGATTTCGAGTACAGCAGTTATAACTACAGGTGAGGATGGGAGGGTAGGCCTCCTGCGGACCTGTACCAGACCTTCATGTTTGCCCAAGGGATTTGGGGACTGAGTGTCCACTTTGTTCCCCCAGGGGTTTTGACATTGGGAACCACTTTTGTGAGTGGGTTTATGATTATACTCATGAAGAGTGGCCTTTCTACAAAGCACGACCCACAGACTACCCCACTCGGGGACAGCAGGTATGTGAGCTGGAGGCTGGGAAGCAGGACCCATCCTGTGGGGAGGTGGGAGGTCAAACCTGGAAGAATATTTCCAGAAAGAGTGTTAACTGGGAAATATTCCATTCTCCCCGGTTCCCAACTCTTTTCCATTTGATTTCAGCTCCATTTTATTCGCCATTACCTGGCAGAGGTAAAGAAAGGTGAGACTTTCTCCCAAGAGGAGCAGAAAAAACTGGAAGAAGATTTGCTGGTAGAGGTCAACCGGTGAGGAAGGAGGGGCAGGGTGGGGGTAGGGCAAGGCTCAGGAAAGGGGGATTGCAGGTGCCAGGGCACAGAGGGTTCAGATGGAGGATAAACTCTGAGTCTGGCAGGGAGGAACAGATGTGCTCTTAAATGCCCCAACTTTTCCTGTCCCTCACCCCCAGGTATGCTCTGGCATCCCATTTTTTCTGGGGTCTGTGGTCCATCCTTCAGGCATCCATGTCCACCATAGAATTTGGTTACTTGGTAAGTAATTGAGGGGGTATGCATGTTAGGTGGGGGCTGGGGAGCAGCAGGGAATCTGGGCAGTCTTGGGTGGCTGTGGGCAGTTGTAGGGTGCTCACTGTGTGGGATGGGTTTCTTTCCCTAGGAGTACGCCCAGTCTCGCTTCCAGTTCTACTTCCAGCAGAAGGGGCAGCTGACCAGCTTCTGCCCGTCATCCTGACTGTCAAACCCCTACTCCCTGGATTTCTTCTGGAGCCTCCAGGGCAGGACCTTGGAGGGAGGGCAAAGGGAAGGAGGCCTTGAACACTGGACTGTGCCTCCAAGCGAGACTGTGGTTGAGGAGGCTGGCCTCTCCCCCAGTTTGAGTAGGTCCCCAAGGGGGACAGGCAGGAGCCCTTGGGCTGTGTACCTTAATAAACGAGCTCTCCTTCACAACCTGTCTTGGCCCAGCTCAGGAGCAGCAGAAATACCAAGCCAAGTACACACAGACTGACAAGTGACCACACTGCTCAGCACTCTGGCTTAAAAGTAGTTGAGGGTCCACTCTGCCCACTGGGGTCCCCTATCCCTCAACCCTCCCCTGGCTCCAGCTTAGAAGTAACAAATACTGGGGGGATTTGGCCTGAGGGTACTGAGGGCCCTGGGGCAGCCAGCCTGGAGGAGGGAGCAGGCTGCACAGCTGACACATTGATGACCTTTTCCCTACATTCAGCTATTTTTAGCTCTAATGCCACCATACTCACGTGAAACCCTTTGGTCCCCCAGGGGGCTCCCAGACCTTCAGCACCATTCAGCTTGTGGGAAGCCTGTCCCCCACCCCTGTTCCCACTGTGGAGAAGGGTGGGTGGTTCTTGTTCCCGCCCCACATCTGTTTTCTCGACCCCAATTTGGGAGTGAGTGTCAGGTTCCCGGTGAGGGCGGGGCATGGGTGGCCAGTCCTGAAGGACGTGGGGACACCGGCCAGAGTGGCCAGCCCTATACACTGACAGGAGCGAGCCTGAGCTGTGAGTAGGGACCAGCCGGGGGCTGCCCAGGTGGCAGACACCCCCGCGCCCCACCCGGCCCCAGCCCACCCACCCCAGTGCAGCTCAGGAGTGAGAATGGTTCTGGGGTCCCGCTGTGCCGTCCGGCTGGGGGCATCTGTCCAGGCCGACTCAGCTTTCCGGGCACCTGTCTCTGACCCTGAGGCCGCCCTTCACTGCCCTTGGGGTTCCCGGAAGCTTTCAAAGCCCCGACCCCCTTCCAGCTCCTGCGCCACTATGGCTGGGCCGGCCCAGAACGTGGGCGCGAGGGTTCCGCAGCGGTTGGCAGGGCGGGACCCGGCGGGGCACGCGCGGCCTTGGGGCCCAGGCCCCACAGCCGCTAATGGAGGTGGCGGGGGCTGGGCCGGCAGGGCGGGGCCTCGGGGGTCGGGGGGCGCGGCCCGGGGCGGGGCTGGTCTGAGCGCACCGCCACCCTCCTGACCCCGCTCCCAGGTGCCGACCAACCCCCAGGATGGCAGAAGCGCACCAGGCCGTGGCCTTCCAGTTCACTGTGACCCCAGATGGGGTCGACTTCCGGCTCAGTCGGGAGGCCCTAAAACACATCTACCTGTCTGGGATCAACTCCTGGAAGAAACGCCTGATCCGTATCAAGGTGGGCGACGGTGGTTCTTCCAGCCTCTTTCTCCCAGCAGGTGCAGGGCAGAGGTGTCAGCTGTTGCCCCGCTGTCAGGGTCTCTCACCGCTTTGGCTGGCAGGGCTCCTGGGTATGGGCTCCAGCAGTGCAGAAGCCAGAGTGGTGACCAAGATGTGGTGGACACAGTGAGTGGGTGCTGCAGGCGTGAGCCTGTGGAGGAAGAGGAAGAATAACAAGGGGGAGGCAAAGACCTGGAGCTCATGTCCAGGACTGCACAGGTGCCTGAGTACCTCATCTTCCTGTTCCACAAAGATGCCTGTTTGCCCCACAGAATGGCATCCTCAGGGGTGTGTACCCTGGTAGCCCCACCAGCTGGCTGGCCGTCGTCATGGCAACAGTGGGTTCCTCCTACTGCAAGGTGGACATCTCTATGGGGCTGGTCTATTGTATCCAGAAATACCTCCCTGAGAGGTAAGAAGCCAGGAGGGCCCAAGTGTCAGGAGGGCTGGCCAAGCCAACTCTCAAAGCCAGGGTTCCTTGACTGGGCAGATACAGGACAGCAGCCATTGCTGGCCACAAGGACAGCCTTCTCCCAGGGCCACCGTCAGCTCAGTCTGAGGGCAACTTATGTTTGATGTACTCAGATCTCAGTGTGCCCAGAGAAGTGCTTGCCCCTCTCTGCTTCCCCTGAAACAGTTCATAACCATCAGCTGCATCCTGAACTCCCAAGGCTGGCCTGAAGGGGACCCCCTGCAGCCCTCCTCTCTTCTTCAATAGATATGGCTCTTACCAGACCCCGCAGACCCGGGCGCTTCTCAGCATGGCCATCTTCTCCACGGGAGTCTGGGTGACAGGCATCTTCTTATTCCGCCAAACCCTAAAGCTGCTGCTTTCCTACCACGGGTGGATGTTTGAGATGCATGGCAAGACCAGCCACGTCACCAAGTTCTGGGCTGTGAGCAAAAGGATTGGAGGGTGCAGACATCTGGCTTGAGATCCTGGGGGCCTCATTTGGGCTCTGAGCAGGAGGGGAGGGGCAGAATGGCACTGGTGCCTAGTTTGTCCTAAAGGGGCTGGGATGGTTGTGAGACTCTGTCCTCTGCTGGATTGTGTCCGTCTCTTCCTGTGACTTCCACCCCAACATTGTGCTCTGTACCTCTAGATTTGTGTCCGCCTTTTGTCCAGCCGGCGGCCCATGCTCTACAGCTTCCAGACATCTCTGCCCAAGCTCCCTGTGCCCAGTGTGCCAGCCACAATTCAGCGGGTGAGGGCCTGGGTCCCAGTGTGCACAGGAGGCTGGATTCAGGGGACTTGTCCAAACATAAAGGACTGTTTCTTGTAAATAGTGGGCTTGCGAGTAATGGGGCTAGGGTGAGGAAAGAGGTGGGAAGAGGGTTAAGATGGAGGCAGCCATTACTGTCTGGCCCCCATCATAATGATAACTTTGTTGGGTAGTACCTGGAGTCTGTGCGTCCCTTGTTGGATGATGAAGAATATTACCGTAAGGAAACACTGGCCAAAGAATTCCAGGACAAGATTGCCCCCAGGCTGCAGAAATACCTGGTACTCAAGTCGTGGTGGGCAACTAACTATGTAAGTTTGCCCTCCTGGGCTTGTCCTCATACACACCTGTCCGCTCCCCCCCCCCGGCTGCCCCAGTTCTAACCTTCCACCATCCCCCAGGTGAGTGACTGGTGGGAAGAGTACATCTACCTCCGAGGCAGGAGCCCCCTCATGGTGAACAGCAACTATTATGTCATGGTAAGAACTGGAGCCCCCCAGGTTCCTGTGTATTCTCAGCTCTGTCCCCAACTCTAGGGCAAGGACCTAGAGGACATCCCAGAGCTCTGGTGGCAGTTGCCATGGGTGTGGGTTGTTAAGTAAGCCCTGAGGGAAAGGGAGTAGAGAGGGGAGATCCTGGAAGAGAAGTCCAGAGGCAGCCTCGGGGTGGCGGGGATTCGAGGACAAGGAGAATTCCAAGACCCCATGGTCTGCTGCTGCCTTGCAGTGTCTCCCAGGTTCACTGTGCCTGTCCAGCTCAGAATCTGTCACTTCCTTTCTTGGTTCCCTCCCAGGCCACCAGCCACAGGTTCCCAGCTGTCCTGATCCCATTTCCAGGGAACTTCCTAAACATGCCTTGGTTTTGATCCTCTGTGGAGCCAGATCATGAGATGAGAGTGATCAGAAAGTCACTGTCTGCCCCACTCCACATGGTTGGCCCTTCTCCTGACTGTCCCCAGCACATACCCACTGGTCTCCCTGCTGCCCAGCCCCACCCAGTCTCTCTCCTCCCCCACTCCCCAAAGCACACTCAACCGAATAGCCTGCTGGAATTCCCTTCCTCCACAGACTGTCCTTCTAGAAACTTACACACAACTTTTCCAAACCAGAGATTTTAAGCTGTTTTTGCAGAATCCCTTCTTCAAAATAAGCAAAACATGAACAAATAAATTAGGAACAAATTTTTAAAAGCAGCTCTGGTTGAAGCTGGAGCAGAGGAGGAGCATGTCAGTCGCGCATCTCTGGAAGTTCACCTTGACAAAGTACAAGGTAGACTGGAAAGGAGATGCAACACCTCAGGCCCCTGGATAAGTTGGTTCTTGGGCCAGTGAGACCCAGGTGACACCCAGACAGAGAGGCCCAGGCCCTTCAGGCTGCGTTTTGTCTGTAGGACCTTGTACTCGTCAAGAACACAGATGTGCAGGCAGCCCGCCTGGGGAACGTTGTCCATGCCATGATAATGTATCGCCGCAAACTGGACCGTGAAGAGATTAAGCCGGTGAGTCATATCAGGATTGAGGGTGGGGTGGGGAAGAGGCCTGATCTGAGCTTGCTGGGCCTTCCTCCCAGGTGATGGCGCTGGGCATCGTGCCCATGTGCTCCTACCAGATGGAGAGGATGTTCAACACCACTCGCATCCCGGGCAAGGAAACAGGTACCAGTCCACAGCTTGGCCCCTGTCGGGACCAAG
The DNA here is from genome assembly GCA_004027185.1 of Glis glis. Classification (NCBI taxonomy): domain Eukaryota; kingdom Metazoa; phylum Chordata; class Mammalia; order Rodentia; family Gliridae; genus Glis; species Glis glis. The sequence goes on along the minus strand of PVJS01030132.1, from coordinate 7,909 downwards.
CCTCCACCCTCCCGGTGTGGGCTCACCATGACTAGGTGCCCTATTGCCTGTTCACCAAGCATATCCAGGGTCTCAGGGTCTTCTGTGGGAAGTCATCAATTTGTGACAGATGCTGGACATCTATTATTTTCAGGCATGATGCTAGTGCTGGGACCCCAAAAGGCCCAGAACAGAGCTTCTCCCTTCCAGGGCCTCACTATTCATGGGTGGGTAGCTGTGTGAGTCAACAAAAATAGACATGGTGGCGCACGCCTGTAATCCCAGTACTTGGGAGGCTGAAACAGGAAGATCTCAGGTTAGAGGCCAGCCTTAGTAATTTAGCAAGACTCTGTTTCAAAGAATAAATAAATAAAGCCGTGCGTGGTAGCACATGCTTGTAATCCTGGTACTTGGGAGGCTGAGACAGGAAGATAGCAGGTTAGAGGCCAGCCTCAGCCACTTAGCAGGGCCCTCAGCAACTTAGCAAGACTCTGTTTAAAAAAAAAATAATGATAGCCGGGCGTGGTGGTGCACGCTTGTAATCCCAGTACTTGGGAGGTGGAGACTGGAGGATCTGGGTTCTCGGCCAACCTCAGCTACTTAGTGAGGCCCTCCGCAACTTTGTGAGACCCGGTTTCAAAATAAAGTATAAAAAAATAGGGCCGGGGGTGTAGCTCGGAGGTAAAACGCCCCTGGGTTCAATCCCCGGTACCGAAAAAAAAAATAATAATGATAAATAAAGCTGAGCATGGTGGCTCATGCTTGTAATCCAAGTACTTGGGAGGCTGAAACAGGAGGATTGCAGGTTTGCAGCCAGCCTCAGCAACTTAGTGAGGCCCTCCGCAACTTTGTGAGACCCGGTTTCAAAAACAAAAGAATAAAATAGAGCCAGGGGTATAGCTCAGAGGTAGAATGCCTGTGGGTTCCGTCCCCAGTACCACACTAATAATAAATAAATAAGTTAATGAATTAATTAATTAATTAGGGCTGGGGGTATAGCTTGGAGGTAGAATGCCCCTGGGCTCAATCCCCAGCATAACACACACACACACACACACACACACACACACACACACGAGTACACTTGCAGCAGTGGAGCTTGGGAGAAGCACAGATCCCTTCATGGAGCCTATGGGGAGGGTCCCCTGGGGTTTGGCAGAGGCAAGGCCTTCCAGTTTCTGATACTGCCTCCTCAGGCAGTTCGCTTAATTTCCTAGTGCTTGGTTTCCTCTTCTGTGGAAGGCTTCATAGGATTGTTATGAGAAGTAGTGGAAGCACCCAGCATGGAGCCTGGCTCAGCACATGGAGATCCACCCCTGGAGAAGGAAGGCCCAGGGCAGAGGTTGGGCGAAGCAGGGTCTGCAGGGGACTAGTTTGTGGGAGGTGGGCCCTTCCTGGGCTCATGTGGGGGAGCAAGATGCTCCCAAGGCCCTACTTCAGCCTGCCCACTGGCCTGTCACAGATGTGCTGCAGCACTTAGCGGAGAGCAGGCATGTGGCCGTCTACCACAAGGGCCGCTTCTTCAAGGTGTGGGTCTATGAGAACAATCGCCTGCTCAAGCCACGGGACCTGGAGATGCAGTTCCAGAGGATCCTGGATGACCCTTCCCCGCCTCAGCCTGGGGAGGAGAGGCTGGCAGCCCTCACTGCAGGGGGAAGGTATCTGGGTCTGTGGGGAGGGGTTGTCCTGGTCCAGGCTCACGGCTCCATGAGGAAAGGAGTGTGGCCTGCCTGCCACCCTAGGACTGGGGGCTGGAGGAGCAACCAGGGGGGCGAGCACGTAGGACCTGCACAGTGAGGGGCAATGGAGGTAATGGCAGTGAACAGCAGGCACAATCTACTTTCAGCAGTTGTTGGCTAGCCAGGAGTGCATGGAGGATGGATTGTCTTCCAGAACAGCCAGGTGCCCCCACCTTACCCCTTCTCCAGGCCCAGCCAGGTCCTGGGGTACCCTGGTCCAAAGTCCATGTTGGCTCCACTGCTCACCTGCCTTGATGCCCCCAGGATAGAGTGGGCACAGGCCCGCCAGGCCTTCTTCAGCTCTGGCAAGAACAAGGCTGCTCTGGAGGCCATCGAGCGTGCTGCGTTCTTCATAACCCTGGATGAAGAGTCCCACCGCTACAACCCTGATGACGAGGCCAGCCTCAGCCTCTATGGCAAGGCCCTGCTGCATGGCAACTGCTACAACAGGTACATGCCCCAGCCCCATGGGCTAGAAGTCAGGGTTAAAGGTTAGGGGGAAGGAAGCTAGGGGTTAGTGTTAGAGGTTAGTTAGGGTTAAAAGATTAAGGTAGCTGGGCGTGGTGGCGCATGCTTGTAATCCCAGTACTTGGGAGGTGGAGACCAGAGGATCCAGGTTCACAGCCAGCCTCAGCTACTTAGTGAGGCCCTCCGCAACTTCGTGTGACCCGGTTTCAAAATAAAGTATAAAAAAAAAATAGGGCTGGGGGTGTAGCTCGGAGGTAGAATGCCCCTGGGTTCAATCCCTGGTAGCGTACGCTTGTAATCCCAGTACTTGGGAGACTGAGTCAGGAGGATCGCAGGTTCGTGGCCAGCCTCAGCTACTTAGTGAGGCTCTCCACAACTTAGTGAGACCCTGTTTCAAAATAAAGAATAAAAAATAGGGCTGGGGGTGTAGCTCGGAGGTAGAATACCCCTGGATTCGATCCCCAGCACCACACACACACAAAAAAAGATTAAGGTAGACGTTAGGGTCATGGTTAGTGGCTAGGTAGTGTTATTGTTTGGGGTTAGGAATAGACATTATTATTGTTATGGTTATAGTTAGGGTTATTATTGAAGTTTCTAAATAGAAGTTTAGGTTAGGGTTAGATTTTGGGTTAGGGTTACTGGTTATAATTGGACAGTTAGTGTTAGTTGATTGATGTTGTTTGTGGTCATGTGACCCAGACACTGGGTCATCCCTGAATTACTATTCCTGCAGGTGGTTCGACAAGTCTTTCACTCTTATTTCCTTCAAGAATGGCATGTTGGGCCTCAACACAGAACATGCATGGGCAGACGCTCCCATTATTGGGCATCTCTGGGAGGTAACGGGGCTGGAAAGGGAACCTGCAGGGAGGCATTGGTGATGAGGCTTGTTCCCCAGCTTGATATTCTCCCTGCAGTTCGTCTTGGGCACTGACACCTTCCACCTGGGCTACACAGAGAATGGGCACTGTGTGGGCAAACCAAACACTATGCTGTTGCCTCCTCAGCGTCTGCAGTGGGACATTCCTGAGCAGGTATGCAGGCCAAGCAGGGGTGGGCAGGTGTAAGAATGATGAGCCTGAGTCACTCTGCCTTCCCCTCTCCCTACGACATGGCCTGGCCCTCAGCGAGGAAGGGACAGAAGCTTCTCAGGATGCCACAGGGAAAGCAGAGATCTTGGGGTCATTGCTGGTTAAATGAGGGTTAAGATGCAAGGCTCATGTCCACAGAGCACTTGTTAGTGCCTCCCTTCTCTCCACCAGGCTCAATCTGGCCTCATGCTGAGTTCCCTTGGGTTGTCCTGTGTGTCCCCTGCTCCTGAAAATGATGGGCCGGCTTTGCCTTTTACCCATAACTTAAACTTCATGCCTTCTAGACAAGATCAGGAGTCTTGTATGAAGGGCTCTGCCCCCAGATGGTTCTTTCCATGTCTTGCAGTGCCAGGCTGTCATCGAGAGTTCCTACCAGGTGGCCAAGGCACTGGCAGATGACGTGGAGTTGTACTGCTTCCAGTTCTTGCCCTTTGGCAAAGGGCTCATCAAGAAGTGTCGGACCAGCCCTGATGCCTTTGTGCAGATCGCCCTGCAGCTGGCTCACTTCCGGGTAGGAGCCCCTTGGGCTGCTGAGTGGGCAGGGCAGCACCAGGGTCCACCTGCCGGATTCACCCCTCTGTGTATAACAGGACAAGGGCAAGTTCTGCCTGACTTATGAAGCCTCAATGACCAGAATGTTCCGGGAGGGTCGGACTGAGACTGTGCGCTCTTGTACCAGCGAGTCTGCAGCCTTTGTGAAGGCCATGATGGAGGGGTCCCACATGGTGAGCCCCCACCCCTGCTTCTCTCCCACCCTGGCCCACTGTCCACCTTAAGAGTCTTCACCCCTCTACTTCTGCCCCTCAGAAAGCAGACCTCCAAGATCTCTTTCGGAAGGCTTCTGAGAAGCACCAGAATATGTACCGCCTGGCCATGACAGGGGCTGGAATTGACAGACACCTCTTCTGCCTTTACATAGTCTCCAAGTACCTGGGGGTCAGCTCCCCTTTCCTGTCTGAGGTTAGTGTTGTTGCAGGGTGTGTCCTCCACCCCATGTTCAGGCCCTGGAGTTCAGCCTTCCTGTGATGGGGCTCTGCGTGTTTCCTATGTGGCCAGCTTCCCCCAAGTTGCTCTGGAGGGAGGGGGCCAGCTCTCCCACCCCATGTCCAACCCAGGCCTGCGGTTCTGGGACTGAGCGGGAACAGAGTTCTCCTGGTGGAGCCATGTTCTTGTAAGGGGAGGTAGACAAATGTGTGACCTGTCGGGTGGTGACAATGCTAGTGAGAAAAGTAAAAGAAGCTGAGGTGGGGAGGGGCGGAGCAGAGGGAGGCATGGGCAGGTCAGATGGAGGGGTTTATGCAGATGCCAAGGTGGTACAAACAGACCTTGGGGGACCAGGGGCAGTGGCCAGGGCGCTCCTGCACACGTGTCCACTCCTGCATCCTCAGTAGGACACTGCCTGTCTCAGAGTAGTGCACCAGTCAGATGGGTGCATGCCGAGTGCCTAGCGCCTGGCTGGTGTTGCCTTCCTGTTTCAGGTGCTCTCGGAACCCTGGCGCCTCTCTACCAGCCAGATCCCTCAGTCCCAGATCCGCATGTTTGACCCAAACCAGTACCCCAATCACCTGGGCGCTGGAGGTGGCTTTGGCCCTGTGAGTATCCCTGAAGGGGGTGGGTGGGCAGCATGGGGGCCTGGCATTTCAGTGGGGAGTACAGGGCCTCAACTAGGTCAGACCAGGGCAGGAGACCCTTGTTTAGAGGAGAATTCAAACCTACATGGAAACAGAATGGCAGCTATCAACCCAACAGATGGGTTGGGACCCAGTACTCCCAAGCACCTTCCCACTGGAGCATGTCCATGCCCAGGGCTGGTTTCCAGAGGACAGGGCAACACATTGGGTCCTTTTGTGGGGGGTACTGGGGATTGGACCCAGGGGCATTCTACCTCCAAGTTATACCCCATGACCTATTTTATTTTATTTTATTTTATTATTTTATTTTATTCTAGTGGTACTTGGGATGGAACCCAGGGGCATTCTACCTCCAAGCTATACCCCTAGACCTATTTTATTCTTTTATTTGGAAACAAGTTCTCACTAAGTTACAGATGACCTAAGTTGCTGAGGCTGGCCATGAACCTGGGATCCTCCTGTCCCAGCCTCCCAAGTACTGGGATTACAAGTGTGCGCCACCATGCCCAGCTGACCTATTTTATTTTTTATCTTGAAACAGGATCTTGCTAAGTTGCTGAGGCTGTCCTCAAACTTGTGATCCTCTTATCTCAGCTTCCCAAGTACTGAGATTATAGGTGTATACCAGCTCTCCTGACCACATTGGGTCCTTCTGAAATACATTTACCCAAAGAGTTCAGCTTTTTCTTTCTGAGACAGTCACATGGGCTAGTTGGTCAGAAGGCTACAGACACCCATCTCCCTGACCCAGAGAAAGAGGGGGTGGTCCAGAGTATGAGTCCCCTGAGGGAAACAGGAGTCCTGGATCCCTGGGAGGGGTCCAGAACTACAGGGAGCAGCGTTCTTTGCTCTTCGCACTGTTTCCCGGGGTGGAGAAGGGGTTCCTGACCTTAGGAAGAATGCAGCATGTAGGTGTGGGGCCTCTTCTTGTGAGTCTTGTGAGAAGAACAAATACAACAGCAGCTTGGCTTTCAGGTTTTCAAGGTCAGTTTACATCTTTTCCTTCACCTCTTGTCCTCAGGTGGCAGATGATGGCTATGGGGTTTCCTACATGATCGCAGGCGAAAACACTATCTTCTTTCACGTCTCCACCAAGTTCTCAAGTTCAGAGACGGTGAGTCTCTCCTGCTCCTGCTCAGGCCGGATGGAGCACACTGTATCTCTGGATGGGGAAGAGTCCCTGTGTGTGGGCACAGAGGGGTGGGAGCTCACCAGAAGGTGTATCTGAGCCCTCAGTTCCCACAGAATGCCCAGCGCTTTGGGAACCATATCCGCCAAGCCCTGTTGGACATCGCTGATCTTTTCCAAGTTCCCAAGGCTGACAGATGAGGACTGGAGAAATGCCAGCTGCCCTTTCGTCCCCACGTTGAGGAGGAAGGGACCTGTGGCCGGTTCGCAGGCAAGAGGGGTGGCCATGCACAGGTGCCCAGCTCTGAGGACGGCACTCCCCAGGAAGATGTTGCTCCCTGAGGGCCCAGGTGGTGGAGGTGGGGTTGCAGCAGGGAGGGAATTTTGATTTTTTTTTCCTTGGTAGATACTAATAAAAATAAGGCTGTGCAATTCTCTCTCAGCTCTTAGGTACCTGTATTTTGTTTGGGAACTAGAAAGCCCTCCTTCTGTCCCAGCTCAGGCCAGAAAGGTGGAAAGGAAGGGCTGGGGCTGAGGGACTATTCATGAGGGGCTTGTGGCCTGCTTTGAAGTGTGTGTATGTAAGTGATGCAGTCTCTGGGACTGCTGTCAATACCCTCACATGAACTTGAAATAAATTCTTGCTTCAAAACCTTCACTTGTTCCCTAGGGACATTTCTGTTTTTCTGTCTGCTAGAGAGTAGGGTCCACCTACCTGCTCCATGCACAGGCATGCCTTCTGCTCCCCTCTGAGCTACAGCCCAACCCTGCCAAGGCCCCTGGCATCCTCCCAGACATGGGGATGGGCAGCAGTCCCAGGCCTGAGGTGCTAGGCGATAATGTCTGTGAGAGGGCACACAGAATACTGTGGAGCAACATGTCCTTTCAGGCAGGTTGGCTTTTCTATCAAAATAACATTAAGCCAGGTGTGGTGGCACACGCTTGTAATCCCAGTACTTGGGAGGCTGAGACAGGAGGATTGTGGGTTTGAGGACAGCCTCAGCAAGTAGTGAGACTCTTCATCAACCTAGTGAGACCCTGTTTCCAAATAAAAATAAGTCTGGGGACATAGCTCGGAGGTAGAATGCCCCTAGATTAAATCCCCAGTACCACGAAGAAAAATAAAAGTAAACAAAAAATAAGCCTTATAAAAAGTGTAAGTAGCTGGGCATGGTGGTGCACACTTGTAATCCCAGTACTTTGGGAGGCGGAGACTGGAGGATCCGGGTTCGCGGCCAGCCTCAGCTCTCTTTCTCTCTGTCTCTCCCCCCACCCTCTCCTTAGTGAGGCTTCCTCAACTTCGTGAGACCCGGTTTCAAAATAAAGTATAAAAAATAGGGCCGGGGGTGTAGCGCGGAGGTAGAATGCCCCTGGGTTCAATCCCCGGTCTGCAGAGAGAAAAAAAAATTAAAAAAAAAATAAATAAAAAGTGTAAGTAGCCAGGTGTGGTGGCACACGCTTGTAATCCCAGTACTTGGGAAGCTGAGACTGGAGGATGCGGGTTCAGGGCTAGCCTCAGCTAGTTAGTGAGGCCCTCCGCAACTTAGTAAGACCCTGTTTCAAAATAAAGAATAGGCCGGGCATGGTGGCGCACGCTTGTAATCCCAGTACTTGGGAGGTGGAGACCCGAGGATCCAGGTTCGAGGCCAGCCTCAGCTACCTAGTGAGGCCCTCCGCAACTTCGTGAGACCCAGTTTCAAAATAAAGGATAAAAATTAGGACTGGGGGTGTAGCTCGGAGGTAGAATGCCCCTGGGTTCAATCCCCGGTACCGAAAAAAATAAATAAATAAAAAATAGGGCTGGGGGTGTAGCTCGGAGGTAGAATGCCCCTGGGTTCAATCCCCAGTACTGCAAAAAAAAAAAAAAAAA
>PVJS01030131.1:0-24290 GCA_004027185.1 Glis glis | reverse complement strand
TGTGTGTGTGTGTGTGTGTATCTACCTATCTATGGATCAAAGCATATGTACCCTAAGTATATGCAATAAAATCAAAGTTTTAATACAAATTATACTTAGAATAAAATTTAAAATATTATACAAAAAATTTGGAAGGGTGGTTTACTGCTTTGGAAACAGGTTTTCACACAAGTAAATTCTGAATCACTGTTGCTAATCAAATGTTGAAGCCCACATCCATTTAAACTGGCTTCCTGCTCGCTCTGCCTCACACCTCCACCTACTCTGCATCTACGAACTCTAACACATCCAAACGCCACTTCGTCGTCCCCTCAAGCCTCCTTCTCCACTGGCATTTCATGCTGTGGCGAATGATTCCGGCTGCAGCCACCATCCTGCCAATTCGCCCGTTTTCTTTTCTCACCCCACTTTTTTTTGTACTGGGGATTGAACCCAGGGACACTCTATCTCCAAGCTATACCCCCAGCCCTTTTTTTATTTTTTAATTTTGAATCAGTGTCTTGCTACGTTGTTGAGAGTCTCGCTAAATTGCTGAGGCTAGTCTTGAACCTGTGCTCCTCCTGTCTCAACCTCCCAAGTACTGGGATTATAGGCATGTGCCACCACGCCTGGCCTCACTGGTCTCGAGTCTGTTACCACCCGTGTTCTCATTGGTGTCCACTAGAGTACAACAGAAGCTTTCCACCTGGTCTCTCTGCCTGGCCTGTCCCCAGTCATTCTCACCGCAGCCCAAGTGATCTTTCTAACACGTACCTCTGACTCTGCCATCCTCCTGGCTAGAGATCCTCAGACAACCACGGCGTGGAGCGTTAGGCCTGTGTCGGCAATGGTCCCTCCAGGTTCCGCTCTCCTGCCTCCTCCCACACCCTCCACCTACCTCCCAGGTCTGCACCTCTGCACACCCATGCCCTTTTGCCTAGACAGAGCCTGGGCACCCACCTCCTCCAGCTAGCTAACCTCGAAGGCCATTCAAGCTCATCCATCGGGAAGCCGCGTGGGATGCAGCTGACTGTCGCAAGCCCCACAGTATGCTGCTTTTATGCCCAAGAGCACTAGTCACACACTGTGACTGTGGGTTCCCATCCTTGCCTCTCCTACCAGGGCCCAGTGGAACAGGCCCTCAGTGTTTGTTGAAAGAACTACCATCCAAAGCAGAGTTACCTACTCTTGTTTTGAAAGAGGTACCCACCAAAGATTTCTATTTATTTATTTATTTATTTATTTATTTATTTATTTATTTATTTTTTGCGGTACTAAGGTTGGAACCCAGGGGCATTCTATCTCTGAGCTACTCCCCAAGCCCTATTTTTTATTCTTTATTTTGAAACAGGGTCTCACTAAGTTGTGGAGGGCCTCACTAAGTAGCTGAGGCTAGCCGCGAACCCAGATCCTCCAGTCTCAGCCTCCCAAGTACTGGGATTACAAGCGTGTGCCACCACGCCCGGCTCACCAAATATTTCGTAACTTCCCTCAGCTGCTGCTCAACTATTTTATCATCCTGGCAATCAAGATAGTCTTTCTTATCTATTAATAAGCCAGCAAATTTATTAATTGTGTTCCTTCTGTCATTACAATATCTCTGGTTTGATCTGAATCTACTTACTCCTGGTGAATATCACAGAAGGGTTTCCAACACCCCTGAACATAACAGCCATTTAAAGTACCCCAGGTTACAACGGCAGGCGGTGGGGCAGGCCTCAGGGAGAGAAGGATAAGTCAGACGGCTGCCCCCAAAGACTAACTGCAAGAAATCCTCCAGCCCAGCCAGGCGTGGTGGAGTACGCCTGTAATCCCAGTACTTGGAGGCTGAGACAAGAGGGTCACAGGTTCGAGGCCAGTCAACTTAGTGAGAACCTGTTTCAAATTAAAAAAGGACTGGGGGTATAGCTGGGAGGGAGAATGCCCTTGGGTTCAATCCCTAGTACCACTAAAAAAAAAAAAAAAAAAAAAAAAAGGAAATACTAAAACCCTCAGATACTTTATCTTTCCTAGAAGGGCGTGTAGTTTCTGTTGCCTGTGTATCAGCTTCACGATTGCCCAACATCTTTTTTTCAAGTGTGACTCAAATCGGACACAATGACCCTGACTAACAGACAGTCTTATTTTTTTTATCCTTTTATGTCATGCTCCTTTTAATACACCCAAGAATTATGCCTACTTTTTTCCACACAGCCTTACGGTATTGATTTAAATTTAGTTAACGAGCAGTAAAGGCTGTGTTTTTTTAAAAAATTGTGTTTCTTTTGTACTCATCCACCTTCTCTTATGTCTAACCCCACCAAATTCCTTTTGCTAACATAGAATCATTTCTCCAGTCTGTCATCATTGATGGGAATTCTATTTCTGAAGTTCAGGTGATTTGCAGTTCTCCCCAATTAAGGGAGCATGCTCAATGGAAACATGAAAAGAAAGGAGAGAGATTTCGTAGTTTCACATTGTACGAAAAGCAGAGGCAAAAATAAGTCTGATGAAAGCTCCCTGGTGGCTTACCGTTGGGTCTGTAACTCTCTACCTGAATTCATCATTACTTTACCAATAAGCATGATTAAATGCTTAGGGTCCTGGGCTCTCCATTTGGAGCTTCTGATAGTATCAGCCATTCTCTTTATTTGTTTGGCATTAGTCATGTATTTTCTCCGCCCTTTGTCCTTCTCTCTGGCTTTGCCTCCCCACCTAGCAACCACAGAGAATGACTTCCTAGGATCTGGATGGAGGCTTCCGCTTTTACCAACAGTGTTTCGGGAAGCTTAAGAAGCAGGATCAGGGGAAAGTCTCGGTCTAGGTCAGCCTCCCTCACCTGGGCATGTGGATGCGCTTCACTGGGTCTGTGAATGCCTCCAAAATGCAGGTAAATGTTTCTGTACTGGTGTAGCAAAAGGATTCGTGGTTTCCATCATAATCTCAAGGAGGTCTAGCACCCTGAACAGGTTAAGAACTCCAACTCTAAGGCGCTCAGACATGACGTAGTAAATAGAATAAACAGCGCCAGCGTGACGGACTCAACCTTCCACTCAGCTACCTCCCAAGAGCATGAGAAATTCTATAACAATTATACAGCACGCATCTTTTGCATTAATTAAGAACATAATCTGCGGGTGTGGTTTGGGGGAACGAGCATATATAACATTATACAGAGGCAATAATCTAACACTTTCAAAGGCAAGGCTATCTTTTCTCGGTTTTTGCTTTTATCCAAGTTCATTATACTTTCTTTGTCCTCTTTTGAAGTATATTTAATAACATTGGTAGAAACCAAAGCATGAAATCACAAGGCTCCCTGCACATAAATATTATGTTACTAGCCCAAAACATATGCCTTTAATTAACTGTTAGTAATCATTATTATTTTTGCTATAATATACTGGTATCTTCATACTTGTGTTTTAAATAACAATACAAAAAATCATTTACTATATCCAAACTTGAGCTGTCTTCATATTAATATGTTGCAAAAAATCTGTCAAGATAAGTCCTAAATCTTAACTTTCATGGTTGTCTGTAGGTCATGTTGCCTTATATAATTATTATCACATACCCAGAGTATTTTCTACAGGTATATATGAAATGTATTATAAAAGCAATAGGAAAATAATGTTCTTTAAAAGCTTTTCCTCAGATGAAAAGCCATTTAGAAATTTAGAAGCGACTAGTGAACGTCAGAAATTGCCGTCACACATACTCACGGTTGAATGGTCACCTGAAGGATCCCCAAGCACAGGCTGGACTTGTCCTGAAAGTAGAGGATTGAATTCCATTAGAAGAACAGGCTGGCAGGAATGCCGAGTGCCAACGTACCTTCCTCCGGTCCATCTTAATTGCAGGCACACCGATGCTGGAATCCTCCAGCGCTAACAATAAAAACCACACTAGGTTGTTTTCCTAATTCCTATGAAATGAGTCAGTAGGTCAAACAACTTATCCACTCTGGAGAGAGAGAACAATTCCTTCAACTACACTCCCTGTTTTCAGCAACCCTGCTCCCTCCCTGCCCTGATGAAGTGCTCCCAATAACCCACCCAAGAGCCCCCCAAAAGAAGACCCACCGTGGATACTGCCAGAAAGGCTGTCTCCTTTATGGGACAGTTCTTCCTCTCCTTAGGAGGAAAAAAGTCCTGTTAGGAGTCACATGTGGATGAAGTTTCTTCACTTATGAAGAGTCAGCCTAACTTTCTCTTCTGAGGCCATGTAGTCATCTATTTTCTTCACACAAGAGGACAGAGTAATGCTTAAAATACAGAAAAGCAATAACTATACCTCTAAAAGCCCCCACAAACCACTTCCTTCTATAAAATACCCGTTCCTCCTCAAAAGATCTAGTATTCAAAAGATTCAATGATTATTCAATTAATCCATGTTCTTAAAAACCCCTCGGGGTCTTCTGTGGTCCTGCGGTTCCATCCACAGCACTATATAAAGCACAAGTATGTAAAAGCTTGCTAGCCGTCCTTTAAATCCATGACTCAAGATGATGAATACTGTTTTAGCAATAATCTTTGGAAACTACCACCTACTCACCGAGGATAACATTTCTTGTAGTGAGCGACCTTCTGCATAGGAAATCACCAGCTACTGGCAACAAATCCGTAATTCCAAGAACTCAGCCATGCGGGCAAATACAGGGACCCACAGCTCTCCACACAGAGGCAGAGAGATCTGCTGTGACAGTCCTGCAGTGGGAGACCGGAAACACTTTTGCTTTCTCTATCGACACTACTTTCTTTTTAAAGACAAGGTTTCATTTTGATCTTGAGAAATTCTGTCTGATCAAACCACCAACTGAAAACCTGCCATTATAAACGAGGGATTTCACAACACTCATTCCAAAAAACTGTGGCTATTCATTTCTGGAAGTGATTCACTGTGAAAGAATCGTTGTTGGGGGTGGAGGGAGCGGTAACTTTTAGGAGACCGTCCTCTCTCTGAGAAGTGAGCAGAAATCCTCAGAGACGGCCGCCACGTGCCATGCTGACCCCGTATGGCCACCTCAATCACCCTCCATCGATGTGACATGCCACGACCGGCTTCCTCCTTGTAACTCCCTCGGTGCACAGAGCCCCCTTGGTCCCTGCACCCTGCCTGAGTCCTCGGCGCTGGGGCCATTTCCTCATAAATCTGGAGGGTGGTATGGCATTCTCCACCTGTCAGCACTCAGTGGCTGCTGAGTAACCAGGATATGGAGACCCACTTCCTGTGAGTATTTCCAAAAGACCTTCTGAAATTTCCTTTTTTAAGAAGTGGGGAAGAAAGCTGCTCCAGGAGGAGAGGCAAGGGAAGCAAGCAAAGCCAAAAGCACGCTGCCGTGCTGCTCACCAGACACGCCTAGTTTTAATTTGGTTTCTCAACCCCTGTGTAATTAAGACAGCCAAAGAGAACTGCGTCGGGAGGGGGGGAAGACATCTCACAAATGCTTAGACCTTCTGTGCGCGTGACCAGAAAAGTAATTTTAAGATTCCAGTGAACCAATCTGAAGCTGGTTAGAGCATTAACCCTTCCAGGAAAGACAGTTTTGTTTGTTTGTTCCCCAATCTCAAGTATGGAAATCGTCTTCCCTACCACACACCATAAAACACAGTCTATTGCCAGTCCTGGACTTGTGAGAAGAAAGTTTTCTTTTTTTCAGATTTGTCTGTGACAGGGGCAGAAAAATACTTATTTATAAGACAGTCACGTTAACAAAGCAATTCATGTGGTATCAATACCAAGGTACCCTTTTTGTTTGTTTTTCTTTGTGTACTGGGGATCGAACCCAGGGGCATTCTACCTCTCATCTACACCCCCAGCCCAATTTTTTTATTTTGAAACAGGGTCTCGCTATACTGATGCCTTGCTAAGATGATGAGGTTGGCCTTCAACCTGCGATCCTCCTACCTCAGCCTCCCAAGTACTGGGATTACAAGTGTGTACCACCACACATGGCCCAAGGTACCCTTTGAAACTGGCCACTAAGGGCTAAGATAGAACATTTTGAATTTCTCTTGGTTTTAGCCAAACATATTAATTTATGTCATCAACTGGGCAAAATGGGTATGGAAAATTGCTTTTATTTCACCCTAAAGGAGGAGTATCAATGGTGACAGAGCTCATTTTCTGAAGAGACTAGAAGTGTTGCTAAAAGGGTGGTTTTTAAAAAGCCTGTATTTTCAGGATGTTGACGCACTTCTCTCTTGGGTGGGCATGGTAGGAGGCGGAGCTCAGGAAGAGAATACGAGCTTCTACCTAAGAAAGCTGAAGAATAAAAAGAACCCAATTTATACCTGTATCTGTTGCATAGTACCTTTAAACCTGCAACATGGTCATACTCTGCCACTATATCCCTACTCCTTTATTTCTATTTGGATATTCAGGATAAATATGGAGACTATATATAAAAATATAATAAAACTACATGTGTTTCATACTCTGGAAGAAAATATTCACTAATGTGACATGTTTTTATCATCTTTACCAAACTGATATTTTTAGAAAGAAGGATATGGAAACCATTTGTGTGATATAAATATAATTTTCAAATCAAGAATAAGTAAAAATAGCATCTATAACTGGAGGCAAGAATTTAATTTAAATCAACTATATTGTACCAAAGTCACCCCATCTGCACTCACCCTGAGACCTGATGAGTCTCAACAAAAAGGAATATTCTATTATAGTTCTCGAAGGATAGAAATCCTTTACATGCAGAGTAATTTCAAATATCTAAAAAATAAAAAAAAATTTTTTTTTTTTGGTACTGAGGATTGAACCCAGGGGCATTCTACATCAAAGCTACACCCCCAGCACTTTTTTTTTTTTTTAGAAATAGAGTCTCATTAAGTTGCTGAGGCTGGCCTCGAACATATGATCCTCCTGTCTCAGCCTCCCAAGGACTGGGACTACAGGTATATGCTGCTGTGCCTGATTCTCAAAAATCTACAATTTAAAAAAAATCCTATTGAATCCTGTTGAGTTTGGTGGAAGAAAAAATACAGATTAGAGCCGGGCGTGGTGGCGCATGCTTGTAATCCCAGTACTTGGGAGGCTGAGACCGGAGGATCCGGGTTCATGGCCAGCCTCAGCTACTTAGTGAGGCCCTCTGCAACTTGGTGAGACCTGGTTTCCAAATAAAGACTAAAAAATAGGGCCGGGGGTGTAGCTCGGAGGTAGAATGCCCCTGGGTTCAATCCCCGGTACCGCAAAAAAAAAAAAAAGAGAGAAAATACAGATTAGAGGTCTGACAACTACTCAAATACTTGACTATCTCATTTCCTCTTACTAAAGGAAGCTCTCCTCTCCCAGTATGTCATATGGTCACCGTGCTCACAGCTCTTTTCTCAGCCTCTCTGAGGTCTGTGCCCACTTCAGACTGCTGTACAGGAAGAAAGCTGCTCCTCGGTCTGTGTGGCCAGTGCAGTTTTACAAAGAGAAAGGAAAAGTAGAGCAAAACAACAAAAAAGATGGTAAAATAGAAGCCCGGGGAGCACAGGGACCATGGACCCACCCCCGCGGCACCTGCAAAGGTGCTGCTGTTCTGAGAGTCCTGTTAACCGGAGGTCACTGAGAGTGTGACTAAAATCCAGGGACTCTCCAGGCTTGCTGTGCGTTGTATGCTGCGGATACCACTCAAGTGTACAGAGTTCACCCTCCCCAAACAAAAGAAAACCCAAGACAAAGGTTCTTCGTGTCTAACATTTACTCAACATTTTCTTTTGAACAATGGACAGGAGTACACACTTCCGTGGCACTTTATAGACAGGAGAGAAAGTGGCCTCACACCGCAAGGGCACCATCCTCAGGAAGTCCAAGGGTCCTGCTTTCAAGTTCCCGTTCCTTTTGCTGATCTGCTCTCGGGAAGATCACCCAACCTCTTACACCAGCTTAATCATTGGTGGTAAGAGGGAACTGAGGACAGGGCTGACTCTGGCACTACCCATCTAATCTGCACAGCAACCCTGCAGGTAAGTTCTATTATTATCCCCATCCTACAGATAAGGAAGCAGGGTCCAGGGAGCTTAGGGACTTGCCCAAGGTTACACAATCAGTAGGTGGTAGAGCCGGATTCAAGGCGGGAGCTCGACCTTGACCAGTGCACTGGCTACAGAGCCTGCCATCAGCACGCCAGCCAGCCACACCCAGCCAGGATGCCCAGTAAGTAAATCAGCTTAGGCAACCACCTTTAAATCTACAAAGTAGCTACGAGCAGGCAGATTTCTAAACGCATCACATGCAAACACATTCATGTTCTGCAAAATTTAAAGAGAATTCATGACAACTCAGTACTAATCGCTCTAAAATTAACACATTAGTTTGTCCTCTAAAAACAGTTTCATATAGTTTGCAAACTACTTATTTGCACAATCTGTGATGCTGAGCTTTAGAGGCAGAAGAGACTCGAGATCCTGTTTCCATCAAGGTGGGTAAGCAAAGCTCGTGGTCAGTCGCAGAGCTCAAGCCTGAACCTTCATCGCCTCGCTGCGTCTGGGCCCCATGGGGGTCTTGAGCGCGCTGGGAACTGCAGAGCACTTCTAGGGTGTTTTAACGTCAGACACTCATTCACTCATGTGATGCCTGTGTAATATTAATCCTCAGAAATGAGTGTGAGTTATCATTTTTCCTCCACTACAAGTTCTTCAGGCATTAAGATGAAAAGGATACGGAAAAAAAGGCCTTTTCTTCCCCTGTATTTATTCAAGGAAAAACAAAGTGTCAACTAAGATCTGCCTGTGATGAACACAACTCAAGTTCTACATAATTCTTTTCTCTTTTGACTTGCTCACACCCATCCCCTCTGATGCTAAAGCAAGTTGCTGTTCCCAAGTGTTAGTAGAGTCACAGGAAGAAATCTGCCTACAATGGCAGTTTGGGGACCTCCATGGCCTCAGTGGCCATCTAATCCTCAAGAAAAAAAGTAATTTATTATTTAGGATCTTCAAGCCTTTCAATGTTATGCACTCTACACTCATGTTTGACCTTATTATTTTCACTTAGAATTTTTTTTTGGGGGGGTGGGAGTATAGGTCAGTGGCAGAGAACTTGCCTAGAATGTTTGAGGTCTCAGGGTCAATCCCCAACATTGAAAAAAAATTTAAATTAGAATTTTAATTTTAATGTTGAGTCACACCAAAGTAATTGGAAATGTCTTCCTAAACCAAAGGCATTTGTTAAAAAGAAAAGTTAGGGAAAGAGAAAAAATACATTGTTCTGGCATTATAGTTTAAGAAAGCAAAGCAGTTCTATACAAGATTCTAGAAAATTTATGTACATTAAATTTATAAGCTGGCATGTCCCCCCAAAGATTTGGTGTGAAAAGTTACTTCCTGTACTATAATCATAAAATTATATCTTATTTAGTCTTATCATAACCATTCACACACTTCCTGTCATAAAAACCTGGCTGGAATATTAAGTGAAACGCACAAAAACTATAGGTAGGAAGTGACTGTATGTAGACAGATTAGACTATAAGGATGACATGAATCAACGCTTGGGAAAACCAGCGTTATGCTTTATCAACCTTAGTTGACCAATCTCACCTATGGCTCATAACGTGACCTTTAAGGGTAAAAAGGGCGTTCTCTTCCTCCTGAGCTCAGTCCATGGTTTTGTGCAGGCTTTAAGGATGCCTCCCAGGGGTAGGGTGAACTGGGCTGCAATATACTTGCAGAGTTCCTGGCCCAGAAATTAAAATTGTGAAGATCCAAGACTTCCAGAGTGTAGCTCTGCACATTTTAAATGCATGCCCACATTTTTCTCTGATGCCTGCCTACTTCTAAAAGAAAACAAACTTCCAAATCCCTAGGCTTCTGTGTGTCGGTGAGAAAAGCAGAGCCAGTGTACACATCCAATGATAGGAAAAAACCTGCATGAACAGATTTGTTTACAAAACAGGGACCGGCAAAGTCTGTCTCTTAGTGCCACAGCAGGATCCATCCAACAAAACAAACACACACACACACACATACACGCATGCACGCACGCACAGGAATCTAGGGAATAGCTCTTCCTTCTGATGAAGGTATGTGAGTTTGTGATTCAAATGGACAGTGTGCTGCAAGGCAATTGTGTGGCTCAGGCTTGTACTGCGAATATGCCACAAACTCTAGTTAAACACACAGGAACACACACACACGTCCATATACTTGTTTACAGTACAATTTCAACTCTCGGTCCTCTTTGGCATTAGTCTCAAAGCTATTTCTTCAGCACTGGCTTCTTCTACCTTTTAATTCTTCATTTTCAACATATTTCAATCTGGATGGGACAGTCCCTTTAAACTCATCATGAAACAATGCAACATGCAAATTCTACTTATTTTACCTTAATTAACTGCACAGCAATCTAACCAGACTTGAAAGTTTGAACCCTTGACCCTCACACCTTCACTGAGCTGAGCTGGGCCTGTCACCAAGTCTACCAGGCACTTGGGACTCTGCGGCGTCTGTCCTCTCTCCCCCATTCCCACTTCCAGTAAGCACTTCAGACATTTGTCACTTTGCTTCTGGACCAGTGCGATGGCCCTTTCAATGGTTTCACTGGCCAGTGAGTGACCACGTGGCCGGACACAGGAAGACTGGGTTCTAGGCCCGGGTCTGCCAGAAGCATACCACGTGATCCCAAGGCAGCTACATAACATCCGTGGGGCTCAGTGTTCCCACCTACAGTGTGAAGAAAATGGCTGTCAAATTGTATTAGAGAATCCGTGATATACACAGTCACCAACTCTAATCTCCTGAAATTTAGGTTCTGTATGTCACTGCGCTCTTCAAAAATCCTCAGTGATTTTGCTACATCTAGAGGATGAAATTTAAGCTCTTCAGCTTCTGGGTTTTTATAAGGAATTTAAAAAATAAAGGTGAAAAAATCTCATATAAAACATTTAAGATATCAACCAAGCAGTAACAGGCTTAATGGAGACCATGTTTTGGGGTGTACACACTGTGTACTACCCAGGGGCTTTACATCCATGGGTTCTAGTACTCATGATAACAATGTGAGGTTGGTGTTGTTCCTCTTTATAATTACAGGTTAAGAATCTGAGGTTCTGAGAACATATCCAAGATATGTTAACATACCTGTGAAGCATCAGGAACGACACAAATCTACATGCAGTGGATTTTACAGTGCACTAAACCATACAGAGTCCTTTAAAGACAACATAATATTTGGGGTGGGGGCCCTGATTACTCTAGGAACCGTTATCTGAGTCCCTGTTGTTACTGAGTTGCATTAGAAAGCAAAGGTGATCATAATATAAAAATATAGACAAATATCATGACCACTGAAGGTTTAGCCCTCACTGACATCACCATCTGTTCTTCCTCACATTCTTGGTTGGCAAAAATTACAGATACAATGCAACACAGCGAGGTCTGCTCATAAGGTGAAACTGCAGATTTTCACCACACATAAGACCTGTCTAAGCCACACAGTCATCGAAAAATGCAGATCAGCGAGAGAGTGAACAATTAACATTAAAGAACAACAGAGATGATTACATGATAGGTGGACTTTTTAAGAGAATGGTTGGAGCCGGGGGTGGTGGCCCACGCTTGTAATCCCAGTACTTTGGGAGGCAGAGACCGGAGGATCTGGGTTCGCAGCCAGCCTCAGTTCTCTCTCTCTCTCTCTCTCTCTCTACCTAGTGAGGCCCTCTGCAACTTCGTGAGACCCGGTTTCAAAATAAAGTATAAAAAAATAGGGCCGGGGGTGTAGCGCGGAGGTAGAACGCCCCTGGGTTCAATCCCCGGAACCGCAAAAAAAAAAAAAAAAGAGAATGGTTGGTATATTAAAACCTGAGGGAGGGCCCTGGGAAATTTCAAGTGCTTCTCCAAAAATCACTCTCTAGGATTCTGCCTCAGATGTCAACATTCCATCTTTGTTCTAAGAAATAATATTGTCGGATTGTGTCTCACATTTCTGTTATATAATGTAAAACACACTAAGCTTCAACTTTTCTTTTTGCCTTCTATGACTTAGTCCCAATAACATTATTGGGACTTGAAAAATCTTGCTGTTTGTTTTAAATGTTTGATTCAGTTTTAAGTTCAATTCTCTTAATGTAGCAGTAGTTTTGTGGTAACAGACATTTTCAGATAACAAGGACCTCCAGAAATGGTAGTAATAGAAAAAGGAGAGAAAGAGTGATATGCAAATAGCAGTCCACAAAATACTGACAAATTCTCCAGCACAAAGTGGAAAATAATGTCCTAATTTCCCTGTCATGTCAATATTCCCAGGCTCCTCCAGTCCAAAGCACCCAAGAAGCAGCCAGGCTCATCAGCTCCACACCCCGTTCCCACCACCAAACCTGTGTGGCATCTGTATGGCTTTAGGCTGGCCCATGGCAAAACTAGATTACAGGTAGTAAAACCTCAGTATAAATCCTAACTCCACATGGTTCACTGTATCTATTCTGTCTTTACCCAGTCACCTGAAGATCTCCACTTCTTTTCAGAAGACAAGAGTCAGGAATCAGTAAGAATTTTGTCTGTAATCGTCCGTTTTAAAAAGGCCCCACACTTTATATCAAAATCCTTTCTGACATAACATGTGTATATACCCGTGTGTATATATAAAATGGTTTTGTTTTCTACAAATATCCTTCAATCAAAGGTTCAGAGGAAGGCTATTTTGAGAAAGATTTAATGGGATTTGTAATGCAAAACCTCAAATGCATATTGACTTAACTAAGTCAGCTCCGGAATACAAAGTATCCTTGTTGTAAGCTTGCTTTTTCTAGTGACTATAATGTTCACCTCCAAGATTCTAACAAAACAAATTTGTCTCACATGTCAGAAAGAAACCTAAGGAGGCACGCCTTGAAAAGATTCTCTTAAGTTGGTAAATGCTGAGGCCTTCACTGTAAGTGATCGGAACATGGCCAGCGAGCTTTCGGCCTCGCAAGACTGTTGTTTGGTATAGAGACCATGGCTAAGAGACAGTTCTGTGATACTGTGGGATAGCTCCTTCTCTGAAAAGCAAAGTAACAGGTAAGTCTTTATTAAGAAAAATCCAGTGCTGCCATCTACATATTATAGTTCTGACTCCTTCTCATGTACATGCAAAGCATAGAGATGCTCATCAAGGAACAGTGAAACATTAATATGTAAACACAGGCAAAAGCCTTTCTTAGAAATCTGCAACTGGGGCCTGGGGTAGGCAGGAGGGAGACGGTAAGGAAGAGGTGCCCTTTCGGGAGTTTGGAACTTTTGATTGTGATTCCAAAAGATTTGTTAACACAGTGCTGGTTTCCAAAAAAAGGATTTTGTAGCACTGACCCAAAGGCAGTATAATGATGATGTTGAAGTGTCTATTAATCAAGGCCACTGATAATGATATTCTCCCTTGCAGACTGAACGGCAGCTGAATACGCAAGCAGCCAGTGCAAAGCGGGGCTGCTGTTCCATTTAGTCCCCAGCAGCAGTGAAGCCTGGGCTTGAGACGCTCGGGGTGGAATGCTTGTTTTGGAGACCATTCAGCGGGTAGCATTGGGTTTCCTCCATTTAACCAGGTCACCCAGGCATGGAATGCACAGCTTTGCCAGAGAGAGAGCGTTGTGGATGCCTGAGAAACAACAGCTTGTTCAGGCTACTGATGCGGAGAGAGGCCACGGTTTCCTTTTTCTGTTTTGAATGGCAGTCTTGACGTCACAACAGCTAGGAACCAATGGAGGGACAAATAACAAGGCACAAGCCAAAAGGGCCTCACTTTTGCCACCATAGCAGGGCCATTTTAATCTAGTTCTGATACCTTCCGTGGCTGCAGAGTGGCAGCATGAGCAGAGATGAAGACCAGAGCTTAAACATAAAGGTAGTCTCCAGGCTGATAAAAACAGACCTCTGGCCAGTGCTAATTGCCTTCAAAACCTGGATCAACGATAGTTCCTGAATTAAACTTCTTTCTGACAGCACATATTTCCCAGGGAATGCTTGAGGGATTCTGCTGATGGTTCAGGCATGGGTCCTGTATTTAAAAGCAGACCTCTTTTAAGAGGGTTGGCGTATAAGCATCCTCATCAATAGGAGGGGCTCATGAAAGCAGGCAGCTTTTGCAGGTCTAGGATAGAAACATCCTTTTAGGGATGTTATAATTTAAGTTTGAGCAAGTAAACATGCGGGTTAGCACCCAACTCCAGATGTTGAAACAAATGGGTGAAAATATGGGATGCTCGTGGACCCATCTCACCATCATCTATGATGAGCTGTCTGTGTAAGTCATGAGGAGCAGTTTGAAAAGCATTACCTTTCATTTTCAAGTTTACATCAAAATTATCAATTATATTTGGCTACATGAGTGTCAGATCATTTATTTCCACCATAAATGCAATGCTAACTATAGACACATCCTGGCAATCTGCAGATAGGATCTGAAAGCTTCATCTACTACCTTCACAGAACAGGAAAGAGCTTCTGTTGCCACAGATTTGCTCTACGTTCAATCTCTTATCTTTGGAGGACTAACAACTTTCTCCAAACCACACCCACAGCACTCAGGGACTCTGGGACAACTCATGCTGGAAACCCAGAGGTCAGAAGGATGCCTCAGTGCTGTGTGGAAGCACCAGCTCTCCACTTCTGGGTTCCTCTGTGGTCAAGAAGGTCAGCAAAAGGAACACCTCTGAGACACTCAGCCCCCACCCCCTTTATTACAATGCTGGGGATTGAACCCAGGGCTTTGCTCATGCAAGGCAAGAGCTCTACCCCTAAGCCACATGCCCAGCCTCTCAGCCCCTTTTATCAGTTCCTTCTTATCTTAATGGAATGAACATTCCCAACGCACTCTTTCCTGAGACCACCATGTCAATTCAATACTATTTTATGAAAATCATCTACTATGAAGACTTATGCACTTTCAAAGATAAAAAAGGATAATATTTTGATCCGAGATTCACTTACGAGGTCTACAACAGAATATTCTCCTTTCTCCCTGTAAGTGTTCCTGCCAGCTTATGTTCTCTGCAGGTAGCTGGGGCCTGTTCTAGAATCTGGTCTTTGGCCTCAAATGACCTTGCCTAGGTAGATAATAAGCTCTTGGTTCCTGCTGTCTTAAAAAAAAAATCCAAGTATGTTCAGTGATTAAACAATGCAGTAGGTAAAAGAAAACCAACTTTTAAACTACAGGTTTGTTTGGGTTTTTTTTTCTTCAAATGGTGGTGGTTCTACTGAAGAGGTTAAACTTACACTAGCCCTATTTGGCTGTTATATTCAAAAGGCAAATGTTACTGTAGCTCTACCCCTGCTTCTATTTTATAAGAGTTTTTTTATAGTTTAAGAACTATAATTAAGTTTCCTCTGAACTGATTTACAAAACTTCAGTTTTCAAGAAGAGAATGATGGGGTTTCTCAAATCATTACATTTCAAGAAGGGGACAATTTATTTTTATTGTTCTAGTGTGAGGAATAAGAAAATGAGCAAGAAAAAAAATTTTTTCCAATCTGTATTCTGATTAGAATTTTTTAATTGTTCAAATTCCTGATTATAAGCTGCAGTAAACAAGTCATTCATTAAGAAGCAACTGCTAAAGAGGCGATATTTAAAAGAGAGAGAGAGAAAAAAAAAGAGCCACAATGTGATTAAAACCCTACACACGTCTTTACTTCAAGGCAAGCGCTGTGGCCATCTGGGTGTTCAGAAGGTGCCACCCGTCACTGGGGTCTAGATTTAATTCATGTCCTAAAGAAGGCACCGTATTTAATTTGTTCACAAAAGACCCAGAACCTCATGGAAATGGTGGGAGTGAGGTGAAGTGTTAATATTAAAATGAGAGGTTTATTTAAAAACCATTTAACTATGTGGATCGATCACAAACCTGAACAAACAAATGTTTAATGCTCTAGTGTTCTAACCCTAGGGAGAAATGTTACAAAGATCATTTTCAGCTTCAGAAAGTTTCTGCTCTATTTTCTTGTTTGGAACTTTTAAAATATGTGTTGGTTTTCAAAGGCAGGATCCATGTCTGAGATGATTTAATATATATAAAAAATTAGTTGGTTTTTAGCCCTGGCTGCTTTTAGTCAGAAGGGCCAAAGAAGAGATGCAATTTGTTCTGAGCGGACCCGAAGTCAGATCCTAGATCCTGAGAAATCAGACTTGGACAAGTGAACTGAACTGAAGGCACTATTTTTGCTTGCTTTACTGGGGGGGCTGGAAAGAACCGGAGTTCCATAGTTCCGTCAAGTGACAGGAAACAGGAAATGCACTGTGCAAAGCTGAGAGAATCCAGGGTGGGAGGCTCGGCCTGAGCTCGCTGACCTGCGCCAGCCTCTGGCAGGGCGGGGTGGCGGCCTTCCTTGCATCACTCTCTTGCTGGAAGAGAGGACCAAACCCTCTCTTCCCATCAGGACACTGATGGGATTTTCCCATCAGGTTTCTTTTTTGTGTGTGTGTCTATTGGGGATTGAATCCAGGGGCAGTCTACCTCTAAGATACACCCCTGGCCCTATTTTATTTTTTATTTTGAAACAGAGTCTCGCTAAGTTGCTGAGGGCCTTATTAAGTTGCCGAGGCTGGCCTCAAACCTGTGATCCTCCTGTCTCCGCCTCACAAGTACTTGGATTATAGGCGTGTTCCACCATGTCTGGCATGAGTTTTCTTTCAGAAATGACATCTGTTGTAAACACCATATAAATGAACTCACCCTTTTCCAATTCTTCTGAAAATGGTAGAGAATAAGTATAACCTAGCATCAACTTATTTGTTTTAAAAAAAGTTTATAAATTCTTAAAAAGATTTAAAAAGTTTTCTTCTTCTTTTGACCATACTCAACCCAAGTCATCATCTAATCCTATAACGCACATGTGAGAAATTAGTTTTCAGAGACTGTCACTTGAGCATGTTAAAAAAAATTACCTATCTATCCTTGATTTGTGTGTGTGTGTGTGTGGTACTGGGGATTGAGCCCAAGGGCATTCTACCTCCAAGTTATACCCCCAGCCCTATTTTTTATCCTTTTTTTTTTGCGGTACCGGGGATTGAACGCAGGGGCGTTCTACCTCCGCGCTACGCCCCCGGCCCTATTTTTTATAGTTTATTTTGAAACCGGTCTCACGAAGTTGCGGAGGGCCTCACTAAGTAGAGCGAGCGAGCAAGCGAGAGAGAGAGAGAGAGAGAGAGCGCTGAGGTTGGCCGCGAACCCGGATCCTCCGGTCTCTGCCTCCCAAAGTACTGGGATTACAAGCGTGCACCACCACGCCCGGCTTTTTTATCCTTTACTTTGAAACAGTCTCACTAAGTTGCGGAGGGCCTCACTAAGTAGCTGAGGCTGGCTGCAAACCTGGATCCTCCGGTCTCAGCCTCCCAAGTACTGGGATTACAAGCGTGTGCCACCACACCTGGCTTATCCTTGATCTTTTTTGGGGAAAAAAGAAAACCCTTTAATAACTTCCAAGAGTGATTCTATACTAGACAGCTCTATGAAACCAAGTCTTTAAGCTTATCCAGTTACCTCCTGATAGGTAACAGAAGAGCTGCTATTGCCCTGCGTTTCTGCATGTGTGTAGAGCTAACACACGCCAGGCTCTGTCTAGACTCGCTGTGCTCCATGCAGGCGCACCATAACCTGCAACAGCTCTGTCACCTTGCTCGCTGTTCCTTCAGCTTGTCTGTAAGCTCTGCGAAGGCAGGATTAACATCTACAGTGTTTTGGCAGAAGGAGGGAAAGGAAGGGGAAAGGAGGGAAGGAAAAAATAAGGAAGAAGGAGAGGGTAAGAAGGAAGAGGAGAGAAACAACAGAGAAGGAAGGAGGGAAGAAAAGAAAAGCAGAAATAGTCACTACACTGGTTTGAATGAACAGGAGTACTTTTGTAGTTTCATTAGATTTTTCATTCATACGGTTTAAAATTCTTTGTAACTAGTATCTCATCAAATCTCATAATAAACTGTGACCCTTTAACATTAAGCAAAATCCTTGTTTATAGCATAGAGGCATAGAAATTAGCAATGATTTGCTCTTAGACCTTTCCTGTTTTTTGTTTGTTTGTTTTGTGGTGCTGGGGATCAAGCCAGGGGCATTCTACCTCCAAGCTACACCCCCAGCTCTATTTTATTTTTTATTTGGAAGTAGGGTCTCGCTAAGGTGATAACAGCTTCACTAAGTTGTTGAGGCTGGCTTTGAAGCTGCAGTCCTCCTGTCTCAGACTCTCAAGTACTGGGATTACAAGTGTACACAACCTTTCCTGTTTTTATCTACACATTATCCAGCACAACAGCCGGTTCTGCACTGCCCTATCAAGCTACCTGTGTTTCTCTAAACTGAGACTTTAAGAATTGTGACAAACACTCAGCATTTTTTTCCATTTTTATTCATTCATCATGTCTTAGAAACACAAAGTCCAGCCTTTAATATTGGCGATATTTTTGCAAAGGAAGAACTCATTCTCAAGCAATTCTTCTCATAAACTTGAGGCTTCTGGTAATATGGCACCTCTCAATTTAAAGTCATTAATCAGCAATGAGCAGGGTCACTGGGAGCAGAGAACAACTCAGACTTGACGGCAGGGAAGGAAGGTCGTGGAAGCTGCTCATGAACCTCAGATTCCCCTCTCTGAGGGAAACACAGAGCATGTGAGGTGTTCTTTGTCAAACAACCTGTCCTACAATGTCAGAGACTAGGGCACCTGTGCCCCAAAGGCCTTCAGAGGTCATTGAGTCCCACGTCCTTCCTGTCCAGATCAGAGAGGTCGAGGCACTTGCCCAGGCCTCCTGGCCTCTTGGCCCATGCTTCTTCCCCAGCAAACCCAACAGCACTTTATAATCACAGAAATTATTACTCCTTCTAATAGCCCCTCACCATGTTTCAGATAAAGAAATGGAGGTAGAAAGAGATGACTTGGCTGGTCCAAGCTCACGCAGCTCATCATGATCTCAGAGGCCCAGACTCAGCCAGCACGCCTATAATCCCAGTGATTCGGGAGGCTGAGGCAGGAAGACCGCAAGCTCGAGGCCAGTCTCACTGACTTAGCGAGACCCCGTCTCAAAACAAACTTAAAGGTTATGCTCACTGCCTCCACGGAGGCGGCTACCAGGTCATGGCCTGGCCATTAGCAAGTCTCAGTAACTGCCACCGGATGCAGGAAATGGCCACAAAATCAGCAAAGAACAGGCAGCTGCAGGCAAAGAACTTAAATCAAAATGCAGCACAGAGAAGTTATGAACCAAGGATTTCTGTAAGGGAAGAAGTCCCAGCAGATCATCCCAGAATTGAAGCACCTCACCTGAGCAGTAGGACAACAGGGACTTGTCCTAGTAGGGCCACATGGAGCCCTACTGCAGTCTCTTTTTTCTTTGCCACAACTGCCTAAGGCCCTCCTGTCAGGGTAGGCACTGAAGGTAAACGCCTACCCTCTGCGGCTGCCCTGCGAATTGGGAGAATCAGCAGAGAACGCACGCTCTTGGGAGTCCTCATATTATGACTACCTTTCCTAGACACATCCATTCAAACACGATTAGGCGAGGTTGGATAGTCAGCTTTCATTTTGCTGAAACACTTCTCTCCCAGTTTCATTTCTTCATCAATTCATCAAAACGGGTTATCAGCTGGTTACTATGACCTGTCTGGCAACCTTCTGGGGACTGAAGTGACAAATCACTGCCTGCACTCTGTCCTCAAGTACTTTATAATCCAGGCTTTCTTCTCCCTTCTCCTCCATCTTTTCTTTGACCAATGTGGCCTTTTCATAAGCACAGGAAGCTAATTCCATGATACCCATCACAGGGTGAGAACTGCAGGGAGGCGCCAACTCAGAAGGCTGGGCGAGTTCACCACACTGTCACCTTCCCCATCATGCCTTCCTGGTGGCAGTCAGTGACTCTGTGGGCAGGACATCCTGCATTCCAGCTTCATCTGCAAGAGCTTCCCAGGTGCAGCCACAGCCTGTGGCCACCCCAGGCGTCATAACCCTTCGGCATGCCCCAGTGGGACACAGAACCGAGGGCCAATGGTCCATGACCTAATCCTAGTGCTGATGTGCGTTTGTCAAAGGCCCTCAGAGAAAATCATGTTTTCTCTGGCTGGGCTTAGCTTCCTCACTTTAAAAAGAATTCTTTAGCATTTATTGCAGTAAAATTAAGCACTTTCAAATTTCTGCCAGATCCCCTGGAGATATATGGTTTATTAACACAAAACAAATGGGACACTTGAAAGGCAGGAGCCTCGGATTCTGGTCCCTGGCCCCTACTCACTCACTGGGCAGCTGCAGGCAAAGAACTTAAGTCAAGCAGACGTCATCTGCACTGAGCCCAGAGTGGGCACTCGGAGGTGGTCTTTCCCTGTGAGAGCTGAGCTGGGCTCCGAGGCAAGCCTAGATACTAGGTCCACACAGAGAGCCCTCTGCTGGGGTCCAAGGTCAGGGATGGGGTTGGATTTTGGTAGCTAGGTTCAACATAGACATGCTGAAGTGTGACCCTAAAATGTCTGAACTTTTAAAGCAGGAGGGGCTGGGAGAAGCCTGTCATTTAAAGACGGGCAATCCCGCGCAGGGACTAAGAACACAGCTTTTAGAATGGCCTCGAATCCCAGGTCTACCTTTTATGAGCTCAGATTTCCTTATCCGTGAAGTATGAATCAACAGGACATCCTTCTCACAGATTGGTTAAAGATTAGTAGAGTTAATACAGGCTAAGTAGGTACTCAGTGAACATTAGCTATTAGCGAAAATCTAACAAGGTCCTATAATAAAATATACTAATTACATGTACAATATGTTTCAGTTGACAAAGCAAACTTACCTATATATGGTTTTATCTGGATCTCACAAAACTCCATGAGAGATGGACTAATCCCAACACTTCACCTTCATCCTATCCTGTAGAGCTTCTGAAACACCACCTTCCATTTTCTTGGAAATTCCTATTCTAATTTCTTCCCTTGCACATCTCACTTCAGCAAAGTTACCAAGCAGATGTGAAAGTCAACCAACCAAAGAGCCATTTAAGAACTGAAAAGTAAGCCAGGCGTGGTGGCACACGCTTGTAATCACAGTACTTGGGAGGCTGAGACTGGAGGATCCAGGTTCGCGGCCAGCCTCAGCTATTTAGTGAAGCCCTCTGCAACTTAGTGAGACCCTGCTTCGAAATAAAGAATAAAAAACAGGGCTGGGGGTGTAGCTCAGAGGTAGAATGCCCCTGGGTTCAATCCCCAGTACCACACACACAAAAAAAAAGAACTGAAAAGTACACCGGGCACGATGGTGCACGCCGGTAATCCCAGTACTTGGAAGGCTGAGACAGAAGGTTCGCAAGTTTGAAGCCACCATTTGGTAACTTAGCAAGATCCTGTTTTATAATAAAAAATAACAAAATGTTTGAGGGTGTAGCTCAGAGGTAGAATGCCCTGGATTCAGTCCCCAGTACCAAAACCAAGCAACCAAACAACAAAGAAATAAAAATAATCACTTTTAAAATAAAAAATTCACCTGATGGGTTAAATCACATTCTATAAACAACTGGAGAAAGAACGCTTCAGGTACCATCTATGTGCTGATACTTCCACCCCAGAAGGCTCCCCTGCATCAGACTTGACCACCCATCTCCTGTGTAACATCTCCCTGGATTTCTCAGAGACATTTCAAGCTCAGAATGTCTGAAGCAGAACATTTTGTTCTCCCCCTCCTCCTATAAACAAGATAGTCAATAAATTGTCACATATTCACGCACTCGAATATTATAGCAACGTAGATGAAGGAACTGCGTAACATGGAGAAAAAAAAACTCAAGCTGCAAAAAGCCCATATAGAGTGTGAAACCATTTTCATGCGTCTCAAAATAGCTTCAGTAATGCACACTTCATGTGATAAA
The DNA here is from genome assembly GCA_004027185.1 of Glis glis. Classification (NCBI taxonomy): domain Eukaryota; kingdom Metazoa; phylum Chordata; class Mammalia; order Rodentia; family Gliridae; genus Glis; species Glis glis. The sequence continues at coordinate 2,525 of PVJS01030131.1, read as the reverse complement.
AATTTACATTTGTCTTAAAAATCAAGAAAATTATAAATAAAAATTTTTGTATAGTGGGGAAGCAGGAGAATAAGAATGAGGTACACACACACACACACACACACACACACACACACAGAGAGAGAGAGAGAGAGAGAGAGAGGGGTATCCCAAAGTATTTGTAATGTGCTCATTCTTAAATTGGATAGTGGTTCACTGGCACACATTTTAAAATTGTGCTTTAGAAAAGTCTATATTTCACATAAAATGTTTTGTGGGGGGGCGGGGGAGACTAGGGATTGAACCCATAGGCATTCTACTTCTGAGCTACACCCCCAGCCCTTTAAAAGATTTTTTTTTAAACAGGGCCTCACTAAATTACCATGTGCTAGCCTAGAACCTGTGATCCTCTTTGTCTCAGCCTCCCAAGTGCCAGGATTATAGGCCTGCACCACTTTGCCTGGTTGTTGTATACTTTGGTATACATCAAATAACAAATTAAGAAGAAATGCCACCCACAAAAGTTGTGTTGAAAGCAACTCCTATTTGAAAACTAAGCAACAGAGGAAAGTAAATCTTGCTAAAAATGGGGAAATTAATTTATGCTGATAAATTTGGTTACAGAATATCATTACTTTAGTAAGGATGAATAAATCATACAAAGAATATGTGGCTCAAGTGCCAATGGGGAAATGACCAGGTTTACAGATTAGAACACATGCATTTAATCATTCTCTAATTTTGCTGGGCTTTCTTTCTTTCTTTTCTTTTCTTTTTTTTTTTTTTTGGTACCGGGGATTGAATCCAGGGGCGTTTTACCTCTGAGCTACACCCCCGGCCCTATTTTTTATACTTTATTTTGAAACCGGGTCTCACGAAGTTGCGGAGGGCCTAAGTAGCTGAGGCTGGCCGCGAACCCGTATCCTCCGGTCCCCGCCTCCCAAGTACTGGGGATTACAAGCGTGCGCCACCACGCCCGGCTGGCTTTCTTTCTTAAAAGCACAAAGAACTGATGCTACTTGGTAACGTGTTAATGGTTTAGCAGGTGGATGATCTTGGGATAAAGATCACCTTCCTGCTCATCTCAGAGGCCAAGGGTATCCAGAAGCAGCAGCCCAGAGCCCCACTGCTCTGTTAACAGGCCACTGATTTTAAGTTACTCTTCTTTTCTCCATCAGCCCTGATAGCTGACAGTTTGCTGTAGCTAGATTCAATGTGTTTTCTTTTTTCTAGAACATCTCAGTTGCAATTCTTAAAATGAACACAGAAACAGAGGCGATTTTAGCCAGGCATGGTGGCGCACGCTTGTAATCCCAGTACTTTGGGAGGCGGAGACCGGAGGATCCGGGTTCGCGGCCAGCCTCAGCTCTCTCTCTCTCTGTCTCTCTCTACCTAGTGAGGCCCTCCGCAACTACGTGAGACCCGGTTTCAAAATAAAGTATAAAAAAATAGGGCCAGGGGTGTAGCGCGGAGGTAGAACGCGCCTGTGTTCAATCCCCGGTACCGCAAAAAAAAAAAAAAAAAAGAAACAGAGGCGATTTTAAAAGGAAGTGACGGAGCTCAAAACACCCCTAGGCATAATGTGCCTTGTTTATCGATCTGTTTGAACAGGCATAAAACAAAAAAGAGGTCTGTGTATTTCATGTCCTTTTTATATAAGAGTTGGATCTATTTGAATGGCCAGGGAGGAGGAGAGAGTTTGATTTACATTTGGCATGTAGTTTAGGGGAAGAAATGTCTTTGTAGCTAGTCCTAAATATTATGGTAACTTGGACTGAGTTAGTCTCCGAGGGAGAAGTTGCCACATGTTGTAACAGAAGCCACTGGGCTTGGCAAGGCAGGGAATGAAAGAATTACAATTAAAGCAACACCGTATCTCCATCATGGCGGATATGTGCTGGGGAACCACCAGGTGCCGGCCGCCTTTCCCAAGGCTGACCAAATCAAGCGATATCCTTTCAAATCAGTCTTTACTATGTTCTGAAGACCATAAAATACTGAAGTTGTTTTCTGATGAACTCTTACAGAAAACTTTTTTTCTCCTTATCAATGAATAAATTTAAAAATTCAGAAAGAGGAGTGCCAGCAAATACTCTGAGTTTGGGAAGGTGGAGAGGGTGTGTTTTTCCATTGTATTAGTTTTATAGCTCCAAGAAGATACAGCTGCCTTCTGTTTCCCATTTAAACAGCTAGCAAAGCACATTCTTGCCTGTATCTGTCTATTTTGACTGGTCATTCCCAAACATAACTGGCCCTCCTCTGAGGCTTCTCGAAGCCACGTGAAGGTGCCCACCTTTGCCTGGTACAAAGCAGGCTCTGCATGTGTTTTTACTGTAATTTTTGCAAGTCCTTGAATTGGGTATAAATCCTTAGGCATTTTACACTGTTAATAATGGTTTCTAAGCCGGGCGTGGTGGCTCATGCTTGTAATCCCAGTACTTTGGGAGGCAGAGACCGGAGGATCCGGGTTGGCGGCCAACCTCAGCGCGCATGCGCGCGTGCGTGATCTCTCTCTCTCTCTCTCTCTCTCTCCCTCCCTCTCCCCC